>JAUMHB010068186.1:0-13583 GCA_032359685.1 Pittosporum tobira | reverse complement strand
ATGTGTCATAATTATGGTTTATAATTATACATTATATAATTTATGTGTATGAAGTAATGTTATATATTGAATACATAAATTATAAGTCATGTATAATTAAAGTTAAAATTATTTTTAATTTTAGATGAAGTTGAACATATCATTCTAGTAGATTGTGGTGCACTGGTTTTGATGACTTGTCTTAATTTTATTAAGTAGAGATTTTAGTCTAGTATGTTGATCTATTTTTAATACATAAAACAAGATTACTATGAGAAATTATTTATTTAAAATTTATTATAATAAATATTTTTTTATTGCTATTAATGTGTAATAACTATTAATCCTAAGGAAATAATGAACTTAATATTGTGGTGTATGTCTATTTGATATATCAACGAGTGAGATTTTATTTTATATAATCAGTATCTCAATGTGTTGGGTAACATATATTATAATATTATAAACATTTATTTTCAAGATGGAATTCTACAAATTTTATATTAACATCCCCTTAAGATAATTTATTAATTGATCACTTAAAACTTGGTCAAGTATTTTAGTAATATAAATTACTAAGTTGTTGATTTAATTGTTAAATCAATTATTGATCAAAATGTTATAAATTATGTACTTAATGATATAAGAAATAAATATAGTAGGTTAACAATATTAATTTCATACATATATTTGTGGATATTATTGTAGAGGGGTTTATTGCAAGATACTAATAGTGTAAAGGATTTAATTAATTAATTTTAATTCTATTAATCTCCGAGTGCAATTATAGTTATTTAGTGGAATTAATTATAATTAATATAATTCTAGTAAGTTAAGAGTTAACCAGATCTTATAATTCTATTGAACCTAAAATTGTAGAGTCATACTTGATTCCATTCCTAGTCATTGTCTAAGTATACTAGTTAGGATATAAAAATCTACTTCACAAATATTTTTTTATTCGATATACAGTTTGTAGGAACTCACTATCTTAAGTATACCGTAAACAAAATGATAAGATCGGTGGAGAGCCAAAAATTCATCAATTATTTTATTCATCTTACATATTTTACTCTGGCCTCGAGGTATGTCTTTAATTACTATTTTTTGATTTATTAGAAAACATGAGAAAAATTTGAAATAATTGTTTATTGAAAATAAATAAAAAAGATTAATTTTTAAAAAAATATTTGAAAATCATTTCCTACAGATCATCTTCTTCTTTTGATAATCATCATCTGCCATGTAAAACCGGCAAACGGTAAATGTTCTCCGGCACGCCTCAAACCACCAGCCTATGCATGCTTTATGGAACCCATGCAAGCATGGCAGCACATGCGTGCCCTCATCTCCCTCCTTCAATCCCGACAAACACACGCAACATAATAATTATTCACCATCCGACAAGTTTAAATTACACGGTCTCTCCTGAAGGAACTTATTATTTGGCGGATCAGGAGTATCGGATTTAGCAGCAGCATGTGACAACGATTCTTTGCAGCTCTGCTGCTGTTCTTCTTGGAGGCTGAAGAGGCTGCATACCAAGCAGAACGAGTACTTCTTGATTACCATTGGCTTAATTGCCAAAAAGTAGTTAAACATGGCTATAAGTAATTGATCTTTCAATTCTTTCCCTGTTAGAGAGATCTATATAAATAATGACTTATTGAAATAATTAACAAGTCTGTTTGCAAGCAAGATGATGAGTTATTTTCAGTGGTTTGGAAGATTGGTTTAATTGTGAAATT
The DNA here is from genome assembly GCA_032359685.1 of Pittosporum tobira. Classification (NCBI taxonomy): domain Eukaryota; kingdom Viridiplantae; phylum Streptophyta; class Magnoliopsida; order Apiales; family Pittosporaceae; genus Pittosporum; species Pittosporum tobira. The sequence continues at coordinate 11,856 of JAUMHB010068186.1, read as the reverse complement.
AAGAAGGCATTTAGTTTTCAATACAAAACGGTTGCACCTACATCAGTATAACATTTATGATGCGTTCGGTTTTCAATCCTTGTGGAAAATGAATAGAATGTAATTTTATATTAAAATTAAGTGGTGGTCGGGATGAAATGGTTAGATAGTCTAATAAAATTAATTTAAAAATTACAGAATGAATGAAATTGATGAAACTTATATCTTTAGAGAGGAATAACCATTCACTTTTCATTACCTCATAATTTTTATTTTCAACAAAAAAATTTAGGATTAACAATACATTTTTTTCCAACCACAACTCAATTTCAATATAAAATTTTATTATATTCATTTTCCTTAAAAAATAGTAACCAAACACAACATTAAATATTATTATATCTATAAGATGCAGTTTGATTCCTTTTGATTTATAAGTTTATGCAAAGCCGTAGATGCCATTTGATTCCTTTTGGCCCACCTTGTCGTTAAGCGAGGCCAGCCAAACGACCCTAATTCTCTATATAAGCAAACAGCCACAGTATAAGTTAGTCCATATTATCTCCTGTTAACTCTGAAGCATACACTACATTTGCCTAGTGCTCAAAGAAGAAAGCTTCCAAACGATCTGAAATGGTAACCCTCTTAATTACTTTGAATGTTTTGGCGTCACATTTCTTAATGTTCTCTTAAACTGAACTGCACTGTATATGTTTCTGTCGGTGATTAATTTTTTGTTGGTTTTTCTTCAATTTTTTACTAATTTTATTTTTTTGAATGAGCAGGCGATCCTAGGAGATGTCAACAAAACCAAACATAACCAAGCAACTAAACTTGGAGGAAAAAGAGCTTCTCTCTTTGTCTATGGTACTTCTTACGGACCATTCTGCTTTTATATTTGGAATTTGGAAAACTCAAAAAAAAAAATAAAGGAAAATGAAAATACCTTTAAGCATTTATTAGAGCTTCTTTAACGATTTGTCACGCTATTTTAACATCGTCCCTGACATTAAATTTTCTAGAAGTGCAGATTATAGATTTATATCCGTAAGAACGTTTTCCCGTTTCCTTTCTCTTCTTCTGCATTTTTCGAGCATATACAAGACTTTTAATTTTCTTTCCTCGATCTTTTCACACCTATTCTTTCAAATTTCTGCTTGAATGTGGCTGGTTTTTCTCGACACTTGCAGCTATGGTGGGGCTTGAGAACATGGCATTTATAGCGAATGCTGTGAGCCTAGTAACTTACTTCTTCGGGTACATGAACTTCAGCTTGACGAAATCGGCAACCATGCTTACCAATTTCATGGGAGCTTCATATTTGCTATCGTTATTCGGAGGATTTATCTGCGATACGTACTTGTCCCGATTCAAGACTTGTGTTCTGTTCGGATGCGTAGAAATCATGGTACGTTATCTGCACTTTAATCTGGCTTGTTAATATTTCGCCAAAGGAAGACATAAATAGGAATCTGTATGTTAATAAGCATGCAAAGTTACTGTAATGAGCTATTGTACGTTGTTGGACCTCTCAACAGATTAGGTTTTTTGATGAGTTGGTCACTTAAAATGGTATAAGAACTTTGAGTTTTGAATGGGTTAAACATAAGAGTGAGTATAGCCGAGTCAAGTTGAGTCATAATTGAGTCGATCCGAGCTTTCAATATTGGCTAGCCTTAACCAGCCAAACTTCTTCAAACTTGGCTCCTTAAGCTAGATGAGTTTTTTTTCCTTTCAAGTTCAAGCTCATTACCTAAATGAACAAGCTTGAACGAATTTTAAACAAATTGAACCAGAGTTGTTTATGAACACTTTTGTACCCCATTAAACTTGTGAACAAGCTCAAAACATTGCAAACAAGCCCAATCGAGCTTTCAATGTTTTCAAATCTTAATAATTTAAGTTTGACTCGTTAAACTAAATTAACATTTTTTCAACCTTCAACAAACTTCAACAATCTTTAAACAAACCAACGGAATTGTTAACATGTTTGTTTGCATACTAGCTAAATGCACTATAGTTTGACTCACCACCAAGTTGTACGTGAGGTGGCCCGTTAAAGCATGGCATACGACTACTAGATGAGTTGGCTGAAGAACAAAAGTAAGAAACATATATGCACCATGTTGAAGATTAAAAATGTCACATGATGCAACCATTTCACCAAGACTTGTATATTTTACAATCAAGTTTGAATTCAGTTATTTTTGTCAGTTTATTTATGTCATGATTGTCAACTTAGACCAGATTATTTAAACATGATTGTGAGATATCTGGTGGTTGGTGGTTATATATTTTAATCCCAAGACAAATATTATTTGACTAGATAAGAGACAAAATGATACACCCGTTATTTTACTTCATTATCGTTAATCAACAATTTATTATCAAGTCATTGTTTGATCATGAACTAAGCATAACAAATGATAATACAGAGAACAAATTAAGGATTATAGAAATGCACCTACTAGGCAGGCTTGTTAGGTGTCTTTTTCATCAACCAGACTATGTTCTTCTCCTATGTTTCCACACACACACACATATGTTGATACACATACATATAGATATATCAGTAAATACATAATAACCGACACAAAGTCAGGACTTAGATAATTTAGTAAAAAGAAAAAAGGAAAAAAGAGGAGGAGAAATCGTACCAGATTAGAGCCAAATGCCAATTTAAGGAATTTATTTATTTAATTTTTTTAAAGCAACACTCCTAATAAGGTGCATCTTATACGCGGAGATCACAAACTTAAGTGCACTTGCCCTTTCACGATTGCAGACAAGAAGTTAGAAATTTGACCTTGCATACTGAGAGCTCTAATACCATGGCCACTATTATAAGTTGTTAGAGCAATTTCCTACCAAGGTCTCATGCTTTGATATATCAACTCATGCGTGGTAAGCTGAATTATAAGATATAACTAGCTCAATTAAATTTTTTTTTTCTCTGTAATTGCAGGGGTATGCACTTCTAGCAATACAAGCATACTTCAAACAGCTAAGGCCCTTTCCCTGCAAGGATGTTGCACCAAGCCTAATGAATCAATGTGAGGTGGCAGACAGTGGCCAAGTGGCTATCCTATACACCGGCCTTTATTTAGTAGCATTTGGGACAGGCGGGGTTAAAGCCGCCCTCCCCTCATTGGGAGCCGACCAATTTGATGAGGGAGACCCTAAAGAGGCAGCTTTGCTTTCTAGCTACTTCAACTGGTTGCTTTTCTTCGTTGTTACCGGAGCGATTTTTGGTGTGACGTTCTTGGTCTGGATTAGTTCCAATCAAGGTTGGGACTGGGGGTTCGGGGTGTCTACGTTGGCAGTAATGCTGGCGGTTTTCTTTTTATGCATGGGAAAATCGATATTTCGGAATAACGTCCCAAAAGGAAGTCCACTCAGTCGGATACTACAGGTATGTATGCACCAAGATATAATGAGAATATATATAGCTCTTTGTTGTTCTACAAAAATCAAGTGGCTTCTACCGATCTATGGTTTTCCCAAAATGCAGGTATTTGTGGCTGCAATTAGAAACCGAAATCTTCCAGTGCCAGAAACTGCAGGGGAGTTTCATGAGATTCATGACAAAGAAGCTGGAATGGAAAATGAGATTCTCCAGAAAACTAATCAATTCAAGTACTAGTTCTTCCAACGTTTTATCCTACTCATTCCGTCCAACAACAGTGGTCTCATTTACTAATTTAGTTCGTTCAACAATAAGAGTCCCATAATACAAATTGAGAATTTCCTCAATTTTACAATCACAAGGGTTAATGTGGAAGGAAATTACATCTGTAATATTTACAAAATTTTCAAATAAGACTCTCTTTATAGAACGAATCAACCGTTGTATTACCCATCTTAGATTTTATTATTTCATCAACATTACTAATCCAACCAAATATATGCAGGTTCTTGGATCGTGCAGCAATTGTTAGGACCACAGATTCATCAGCATTCAACAATCAAGGACCTTGGATCTTATGCACAGTGACACAAGTCGAAGAAACGAAAATTCTAGTCCGAATGCTCCCAATTATAGTAAGCACAATCTTCATGAACACATGTTTGGCACAACTCCAAACTTTCACCATCCAACAGAGCAATACCATGGACAGAAACTTCCTAGGATTCCAAGTCCCAGGTGCCTCAATTCCCGTAATACCCCTGGTCTTCATGTTCATCCTAATCCCAATATACGATCGCCTTCTCGTCCCAATCCTCCGAAAATTCACAGGAATTCCCACCGGAATCCGACACCTCCAGCGCATCGGAGTCGGCCTAGTTCTCTCCGCTATCTCCATGGCAGTCGCCGGAATCATAGAAACACACCGGAAATCCGTTGCTGTGAAGCATAACATGGTTGACTCTATTGACCCTTTGCCTATGAGTGTATTCTGGTTAGGCTTCCAATATGCGATATTCGGAATGGCAGACATGTTTACACTTGTGGGATTGCTCGAGTTCTTTTATGCCGAGAGTTCAGCCGGGATGAAGTCGTTAAGCACGGGGATTTCATGGTGTTCACTGGCATTTGGTTATTTTTTGAGCTCGATGATTGTGGAGTTGGTGAATAAGGTGAGCGGAGGGTGGTTTGCGAGTAATAACTTGAATAGAGATAAGTTGAATTATTTCTACTGGTTGCTAGCAGGGCTGAGTGTGTTGAATCTTGGGGCATATCTGGTGTGTTCATCTTGGTATAGATATAAGGTGATGGAAATGAAGGAAGTAGTCGTAGAGGCCAAAGCTGAAATGGAGAAAGTCTAAGTTGGTTAGCGCACAAGATTGTTCTCTAGTTTATTAGTTCTGATGTTCTATTGGAGCGTCCAATGTAATAATCTTTGTTATTGTTACATTTATACGATATAAGAACGCATTTGAATTGTCACTAACAAATTTCAAGCGAGAAAACTTAAGCTTAGAATTTTGATATCATGTTAAGTGATCAACAAGTCAAAAAAGTTAAACAAACTGAAACTGTTGGAAATTTGGTGTATATAACTGCAACAATATAGCAATAAAATAGTCCACAATAACTAACAATAAGAATAATATTTTTGCTATAGCAAAATAATTAAAGCAAGCTGGGCTAGAAAAAGATAACAAGAACGGAGACTTTTTTAATGGTATGGAATTCAATTTTCTGGATGGATACAAAGCAAACTCTACTGATTATTTGAAGGGAATAGCAACAGTACTTGAGTCTAAAAAGGAGGAAGTGCTCCACGTCCTTTTCTTGGGCCTAAAGAACAGAAATAGCTAACAAAAAAACTAACATTTAACTTTATTCAAAAACAAATGCAGGTAAATTAATAAATTGCTATGCATCACATTTTATCACACCCACTTGATGCAAAATTTAAGCTGTTTTGTTCTGGAGTTTTTCTTACTGTGAGCTGCCTTCGGATGCCATTTTCTTTGCAAAATAGAGTAAACTCATCGGATAGAAACTCTCATCCTCGGTCAATTTTAAGAGTTTTGAGTGCACAAACACTTTGTTTTTCTGCAAAAGTTTTAAACTCCTTGAACTTTTTAAATGCCTTCGATTTCTGAGCAAGAAAAAATACCCAACTCATACGAGAAAAATCATCGGTAAACAACAAAAAATATTTACTATTATTTAATGACAATATTTTTGTTGGGCCACAAATATCTGAATGAACCAATTCCAAAGGCTTATTGGCTCTTCAAGTTTTTCCAACCAGAAAATGCAGCATATGTTGCTTACCGTATGCACAACCTTCACAAACACTATCAATGGAGACAATAGATAATAAACCACAAACCATACTTTTCGAACTCAGCAGTTTTAACCCATTAAAATGCAAATGCCCATATCTTAAGCGCCACAACTTAGACTCATCATTATCGTTAACATCCATTGCACAATCATCTAAGCATAATAACTCAAGAGGGAACATCTTATTTTGAGTCATAGGAATCTTAAAAATAGGCAAACCAGACTTCTTAATGTCACAAACTGCATCATGAAATTCAACCACATATCCTTTATGCATTAATTGACCCATACCAAGCAAATTATGTGCCAATCCTAGAATATAATAAACATCATGAATCAACTTTTTGATACCTGACTTGGTCATAATTGCAATGGTCCATTTGCCTTCAATTTGGACTTGTTTACCATCACCAAACCTTACTTTCAAGTGAATCGACTTATCCATGGTCTAGAAAAGTGATCAATTTCCTGTCATATGATTACTGCAACCGTATCTAGAAACCAAACATCATTCTTACAAATATTGGGATTTGAACAAGTAATAAACAAGCTACATTCGTCTTCCTTTTCTTTGACGAAGTTGGCTTGTTGTTTGGGTTTTCCATTCTTCTCCCAACACTGTACCTCAATGTGACCAAACCTTTTGCAGTAGTTGCACTAAATGCCTCTCTTGTACTGTCTTTCTTGGTTCCACATATCAGGCCTATCTCGACCTCTTCCACGACTACGGTAGCCACCACTACCGTGTCCTCTATTTGATTGCCTCTATTCGGAATAGCCTTCATTAACCTCCACTTTGGATCGAAAGGCATGTTTAAGAGTCTTTTATGACGACCTGTTAATTCTATCTTCATGTGCAGTAAGAGAACTCCTTACCTCATTAACAGAAAAATTACTCAAATCCTTAGACTCTTCAATGGCAGTAACAACATGATCAAATTTATTTGGGAGACTCCTTAAAAAATTTTCCACAACTTTTTGATTAGATATAGTCTGACCAAAAGCCCTCATGTTGTTCACAATAACCTCTAGCAAAAAAAATCTTGAATATACTTGTTACCTTTCATGAACAATGTCTCAAACTCCATACGAAGAGTTTGCAATTTTACTATCTTTACCTTGTTTCCTCCATGAAATTCTTGCTTCAGTATTGTCCAAGCACCCTTTGACTTGGTGGGCCCTAAAATTCGTGAGAACGCTGAGTCTACCACAACTTGTTGTAAGGAAAGCAGAGCTTTCGCATCCTTTTTGCGAAGTGTTTAATATCAGTGGCTTTATGTGCAAAACCATTCTCAACCAAATCCCAAATCTCTTGTGCAATAAAAAATGTTCTTAATGCTCTAAAATTTATAATTTTCACCAGTAAAAAAAGGAATTAAAGATTAAGGTAGATTCCAAGCATTACCGTTTGACATGGTTGCAAAAATATTTATAGATGGACTATGCTATAGCAATAGCCAAAAGAATTGAACGCCCTGCTTTAATCAAACCTGACTCGGATACCAAAAATGTTAAAAATTTGGTGTATATAGCTACAAAAATATAACACTAAAATATTCTTCCACAGTAACTAACAGTAAGAATAATATTTTTGCTACAGCAAAGAAATTAAAGCAAGTTGGGCAAGAAAAAGATAACAAGGATGGAGACTTTTTTAGTGGTATGGAATTCAATTTTTTGGATGGATACAAAGCAAACTCGACTAACTATTTAAAGGGATAACAACAATAATTGAGTCTAAAAAGGAGGAAGTGCTCCATATCATTTTCTCGGGCCTAAAGAATAGAAATGCTGCCAATAAAATAGCTAACAAAAGAACTAACATTTTAACTTTATTCAAAAACAAATGCAGACTCCGGTAAATTTATAAATTACTGTGTATCACATTTTATCAGAAACACGCCTAGAAAGCATAAATGGAGTTAAAAATTTGGATTAACTTTATATATGTATACAATTGTAGGATATGATTATCGAGGTATCCAATATATCGTGTCTTTGGACCAGCAGAAACCATCAGCATAGAGGGAAATTTGGCAGGAACTTGAAAGGTTCTTTCTCTGTTTCATAAGCAATGCAACAAGAGACATCTTTCGTAAAAATAAATTACAAGGTCTAATTTTTAACAATTATAGATAATTATGTACATCCGAATCCACCAATTAGAAGAGGAAAAGAGGAAAGGGAATTCACATAATCCTTCATATCGTGACATACCTCACTCATCTAGTTTTCTTGAATCTAATCCCTTGAAAATGGATTGGATCAACTAATGGTATATTGACTATGGTTTATACTGTGTAAGCATTCAACAACACATTACACGAGCTAATATATCACATTGTACAAATTGAGGGTTTCGCTTCCTCGAATAGCAGATGGGGCACAACTCCCCATTAACTTGGCAGGGGCTTGGGGGGCATTGTTGTCTATTGGCCAAGTTTTGTTTGTGCTTGAGCTTGATTTTTTACTTGTAGGCTTTTTTAAAACAACCTTATATTTTTGATGGTGTGATTATGTGAAAAGACCTACAATCCATGTCAACAAATATGCGTTAGAGAGGATAAAATAATAAAACATTCATATGAAGACATGTAAATGAGCAAGGCGACTAAAGACTATTGAACTCACCCAAAGAATGCCAAAAGCATGTGAATCATAGGACAACAAATAACTACTATGATTTCTTGACATATGTGAGCAACAAAGCAAGAAAAATGGAGACTTTAGGCAACCTATGAGCGCGGGCACCCCCATGAGCGCACCCCCTTGGTGATTTTACCGCTTGGAATACATGATGGAAAATATTCTAAGTGTGGAATAAATATTAAAGATAGTTCTTGCTCACAACCTTACATTAAGAATTCATCAAAGTGTAGAGCAAATCCATCATGTATGGTAGAGAGAAAAAGTCACAAAGATGTATAAGGCTTGCCAGAAAGGCTCAAGAAAGTTTCTAAGTTGTAAAAGATAACCAAGTACTTACCGGATGAACTCAAAGAGCCAAGAAAATGGCTAAGTTCCAAAAGGTGGCCAAGATTGGCTTACAGACACGCACATGTGGTGGAGGGGGTTTCTAACTCATCCAAAATTCTTTCAATGTGTTCGAGGGACATTTCCATTAGTTCTTGCAATGGGAAGATGACGCATTTTAGTCCAAGAAAGCAAGATTATAAGCCAAAAGACTCTAAGAAATCAAGAAAACCAAAAAAATGGTACCAAGATTCTCAAAAGTGATCAAAAATTCCAACCAAAAATCATCCTTGAGCACTTAAAGAAGATTACCCATCCTCTCATTTGAAGACATACTTTAAAAGAGTTGAAGAAAATTGATCGAGATTCAGTGCAAGTATACATCAATTAAATTATAGATAAAAAGATATTGATCCCACGGAGAATTGTAATTTAATAACTATGTACCACTTAAATAATTCTTCACTTATCCAACCAATAAATAAAGAAATACCTTTTTAAAATTTTTTTATCTAATTAATCTATTAAACTAAATACTAAACAAATATAAAAATTAAGTTTTTAACAATAATAAAAAGGCATGCTAAGATTTCAATTTCACCTACCCAATTATAATTAGACCAATTGATTTATCATGCAATTTATAGAATTTATCATATTGTGATAATAGAATTTCCCAAAATTAGATTGCTACTTTATCTCTAGTTATAACATCACTACTTCAATTATCAGTTCCGCAGTCTCCATGCGAAATTTAAATAATATGAAGAGCATTATGATCTTTGAAAATTTTCGGATTCATTAGCATATAGTCTAATTACTACTGAAATTACACAAATAACATTGAACTATCTCTAGAAAAATTAACTCAAGATTATGAATCACACGAGCAATCATTAGTCGTCACCTCTCAGTCCTTAAACTATGTGAAAAATATCACCCAATTATCGATCAAGTATCTACAAACATTAAGAACATGAAACATAACTCGCAACACAATAATTTCACATCAAAGCATGATAAAATATGTATATCTAATTAATCATGAGTATGATCCGTCTAATTTTAGCACAAACAAAACTAGAACATATTTACACTACAAAATACAATAGAAAAGATAAAAAATCCCATAAGAAGTCAACATAATTTCTTCATTGATAGTCCTCCATTCTCCGCCTACTTGAGCTCTTGATCTTTTCTCAATCGTATGTTGTATAGATTGTGTGAAAGTCTGAGCTATGAGAGGGTTTATATAACTACAAATCATAGTACTTCACATAATTTGACTCCAATTAAGTTTGTCGTCTTAGTCCAAGTCAAAAAGCCTTGGAAAAGCCCAAAATCGCATAAGTCAAAGTTGATCGAAAAAGTCAACAAAAATCGCGATAAATTGTACAGGCTAACTTACAACCTTCCCCATGGACGTAGGCCACCTAACGGTCGTAAGGATGACATAAGCCTCTCTGGATTCTTGGTTTGCCTCTTGCTTCGATTTCTGACAATCCTTGTCCGTCCGGGATTTGTCCAAAACTTAATTTTCGTCCGAAATAGGCATTTTTAAGCCCAATTATCTGCAAAATAAGCCCAATAAAAATAAATGACATCTAATCCTTTAGATTAATCATTTGTTAGCTCAGAACAAGGATAATAAGTCCAAATCCATGCAAATTTAATTATAACTTAAGAAAATAAGCATAAAATAATATATCAAATAAACACTTATCAAATTTTCCCAAACTTAAACTCTTGCTTGTCCTCAAGGAAACTAAACATGAAAATAACTTTAAGAAATTTGACCCCTTATTTACAACATTTAAACCAACCAAAAAATTATGAAGTGACAAAGTCGGTGGAGAAAATTATGTAAGACTAATAATCCACAATTAATAAGCGCTCATTTTATAGTTTCTAGCCCAACTTTTTCATGCTTTTGGTTAAGTCAGAGCCTCTAGAAAAGTGTATTCTAGATGAGCATGTAAGGCCTTATGTGTAGAAATTTGTGGCTTCTCAATTGATGATTTAGGTGTATACCTCTTTTTCGTTAGCAAAAAATTTCTGAATTTAAATTCTAGAGATCTTGGCCAAGGCCTCACTGCTTTCTGACGTTTCTCGGCTTTTTTTCACATTCTCTAAGTTGGAGTCTTCTCCAACCATATGCACCAAGTCTGTAAGAACCCAATATTTTCAACATGTTATGAAATTTATTTATCTTTAACAGTGTGGTATTTCTGGGATAAAATAAACTATAGGGTGCTAAATACAAATTTTATTTTTTGACGAAAAGAATGTTTTAGTTTTCGCCAGGGAATATTCGTTCCCGTACCATGCGTCGTATAACGACAAAGTATTTGTGGACCCCACAATGGAATACGTGTTGACCCCATTAATATTTGTCGGATGACTTTTGAGCCACCGTAAAATTTGAATAGTCAATAATTGTTGGCCTGTCGCTTTCTACTGTACTATTACTCCGACAAAGATTACAACAGTAATATAAGTAATAGTAAATATATATATACTTGATGTTGATATCTGCAACAGTATTTGAAACAATTATCAAATATACTAAAGTGTAGTATAGATAGATATATGAGGGTAACTGTGTGATAACATAGCTATCAGATAAGAAATGACTTCAGGAGTTAGTGAAATAATTATTAAATTTACTTTATAAGATACTTATAAAGTGCTTGAAGAATTATTAGTAGAAAAAATTGGAAGATGTTATACTAGTGGGGTATGAACTTTAATTAATAAGTAACTAATTTTGGATAAGTAGAATGAGTTAATTAATAGACGGTCGGATGTTATATTTATTTAAGTAAGTTTAAATTGAGTGGTGGAAATTGTTACAAATTATATAAGATAGTTATGTGATAGAATTCATGTGAGTCGGAATATAAGAAACGTTTGATGTACGACGCTTCCCAGAGAAGATTTGAAATTTTGGGAGAATTTTTGAATTTTACATAAAGTATGAAATGAATTTTTGATTTTTTATAAAGCATTGAGATTTATGTTTCATTGTTATTTTTAACAAGAATGAAAGTAAGTTTTGGTATTTTATTGTTATTTTCATAAAGCAAAAAAAAAAGTCTTGACATTTTATATTAATTTTTCATAAAGTATGAAAATAAGTTTTGGTATTTTATTATTATTTAGAG
>JAUMHB010068175.1:0-13583 GCA_032359685.1 Pittosporum tobira | reverse complement strand
GTTTCAGTTATCCTTAGTTATGGTGTTCCTTACTGAGCTATTTGAGCTCACTCCTTTACTTCATATTCATTTCAGGTGCAGTTAACTATTAGCGGGGTTATTGGGGGAATGAACTAGAGGTTCAGATGCTTAGATTTTCCGCTGCGTAGTTTTTATTAAAAGAATAAGACGTGTAGAGAGAGCTGTATAATATTTATTTGTATTTTCAGCTATATCATTTATAATTTGTGTATTTGTAAGACATGGATTTTATAATAAATTAGCAACCCAAGTCGGGGTATGGATACCCAGATTTGGGGGTGTCACAACTACTAAGAGATTTTCCGGATTTGTTTAACTTATATGTTGTAACCGAGTGTTGTACGACTTATGTTCGTACTTAGAACCCTGTTATTGTAAGACCTTAATTATATAATTAAACTGTATGCATCCGCTGTGTGTATATTCATTCGTATGTGAGATCCTTGTAAGATATAATAGGGCGAGCTGTCAAATATTAGCAACTCAAGATGCTGAGATGATATCTAATGACCCGGTTTTCACAAGGGTTTAGAGGTAGAAATTTGGGGGCGTCACATTTATTTTATTGGTCTATCTTTTTCAAGTGCACAAAACAAGAGAGAAAAAAAAAAGAACAAAAAAAGAGAAAGAAAAAAAAAAGGAAAAGCCCGTGACCTGCCTGACCCACCCTGGACTGGTTTGGGCTTATATATCTGAGCCAAAAATTGCCTTTTTGGACCGGCCCATTTTCGGGCTAACCTATTTGAGCCGGGCTTGCCCATTTGCCAGGTCTAACTGTGGTTAACTAAAGAATGACTTTCATTATTGGCATTGTTATAAAATGTTCATCGAACTCCAATTAATTCGATTAAATCTTAAATAATTTTCTAACGTTTAAGTCAATCGGACATTTTAGACCAATTAAACCTTGCCTAAGTCAAGTCATTATTAGATTAGTATCGTTCAAGATGTTGGACTCTAACTTTACTATCTAAATTCATCTACTAATTTTTAAAACACTGATTATGTGATATGAAAATACCACTTGAACTCTAGTTACACTCTCTGTGCGTGTATGAGAGAGAGAGAGAGAGAGAGAGCGAGATTGCCTATTAATTGTCTAAGATGAAATGAGCACTGATATAATGTAGCTATCATTGCCTCTTGTCTAAGATGAAATGGGAAGTGATATAACACTACTCACCCCCTTTTTGACGAAAAACAAAACAGGAGAAACAGAAGCCCAAGGAGCTTTATCCAATCAATAGAGTGAAAAAGGGCTACACATTACACATACATAGTTCACAAGTAGGGTGGAGCTTGGAAGCAACAAGAAGGTGGTGGTTTGCTCGTCAAGACGCCTTTTCTTGCAGCACAAAGGTTCCCACAAAGTGAAACTGCAACACCTGAATGGGCCCACAAAACAAGCTTTTTGATGCAGTAAGAGATGTACGATTGTTAGAGGTCTGGGCAACAAGGTACGGAAAACTAGTTTTTTGTTCTCTCTTTTTATTTTTCCATTAAACAAATCCCAAAGATTTAGCCCTAGTGTGGTGGATACTTTAGTCCTTGAGATATATATTGGCAAACAAGCAATTTCCCGATTTGATGAAATTAGAGAGAGGAGAAGAGGAAGGTGCGGTGGTAGTGGCTGCGGCGGCGGTACGGTAATGTAGGAGGATTAAAAAAAGAGTTACAAATTTTTTGTTATGCAATATCTCATATATTACTGTCACATAACACTTATTTTTGTATTCATCGAAAATTATTAAAGTTAATCTATACTATATATTAATAGTACGATTTTCTATTTCCTCCTATTTTAATAAACAAATAATATTATATAATATTTTAATAAATAAGTAATAATATTTTAACAATGTATTTTGAATATAATTACTTTTCATCTTAAATACAACAAACATTATCCAACATGAATTTTAAATATAGTTACTTTTCATATTACATACAAAACAATAATATAATTTAATATTTAATAATATTTTGACACATTAAGCGTAATAATTTCTAATCATTCATATAATAACAATAAATAAATAATCTAAACTAAGTCTTATTTATCCAATAATTTTTTTCTTGAAGTATCACTTTTAGTTAAATGGTAGTAAAATAAAATTTTAAATAAATAAATATAATTCATATTATCATCACTTTATTACATTTCATATGTATCAAAATTTAAACATATTAAAATTCTTAATTACAAAAAGTATAATGTAATAAATAAATAATACTTTGATAAAAAAAGATAATAATTTGAAATAATATTTGACAAATTATTTTTTTAAAAGTCTATCATTTTTGTTTAAAGTGTAGTACAATTAAATTTAAATTAAATAATTTATACTAACTCATATTTATCAAACGATTTTTTTTTAAAGTTTATCATTTTTAGTTAAAGGGTAGTAAAATAAAATTTATATTAAATAACTATACTACAATTTATAGTCATATATCTATAAAAAGAAGATATATATATATATTAGAGAAATAGTATAGTTTTCTCATGATTTATTAGAGTTCGATGGGTTTTATATCAATAAACATTATAAGGTTGTCTTCAGCTGAAATGTTGTATTATTTGCAATTGCTTATATTACTTACCCTATCACATTAATTTAGGGATTTAAGCTCAGTTTGAATTATGATTTGTAAGCTTTTAACTTATTTAAACTTTTAAATAATAATTATAAATGAGCTAATAGATAATATAATTCATAATGAACTTTTTTACGAAATCATCTTATAAAATATTACTCTATTATGTTACTATTAGGTAAGATAAATACAATAATTAATTAATAAATTTAAAATAAAAATAATTTATTTTGTGATATTAATTTTTTATAAAATAATTAGAAGTTAACCTCAAATTAAATTATTTATTATATCAATTGTTTTAATTATATAGATTTTACATTACAACCATTATTATCAAATTTATATTTTATCATTTTAATGTAATTTTTAAATAGTTTGTGCTTTACACGGGGACTTAAACTAGTTTAAATAAAAGAAAAAACTTGAGAAGCGATACATGATAATTAAAATTGTAAATAAAATCAAACGGTTCGAAATTTATTCGAGATCGCTTGGTTAAAAGTTCGATTTGAGATCTATTCGAAATATTAAAGAATAGAATATGAGCACATTTTAAAGTTTGATAAATTATTTGGGTTTTATCAAATTATTTTTTTATATTGATGTTTGATGGTATTCGTTCGAAAACTTCAAATTATTCGGGCTCGATTCATATTCGATCTTGATTTGATAGTTAAACGAGATATATACAAAATTTATTTCAAATTTGTTAAATATATAAATAGAATTTAAACATATCAATATTTAAGAATATTTAAGTCGATTCGATTCATTTACACCGTTAATGATAATAAAGGATGACATAAAGAGATGAAGCAGGAGATTTCAAATCTTGAAAAAGAATGCTTTGTTCAACAAGATAGGTGGATTTTTTACCCCAAAAAAAGGCGACAAAAAGAAATAGAGTAAAATTGTACTAAGCTCAGAAGTCAAATCACATACAGCCCGCTAGGTTTGTTAAGTGGAATCCACTCTCCCTAAAGATCACCCACAAACCTTTGATTGGGTGGCCTAAAGCCTAAAATTACTGAAAATCACTGACCACAGACTTGACCCAAATCCATAATAATTTTGAACCGACCCAATTACTCTTTTTAACTTCCTTGGTTTGCGTGTACAAACATTAAACTCCGTTCATCTCACAAATTTTACAACATTTTATTTGTCAGAATTCTCATAATTATCACAATATTTTTATTTTAGTTAAGTCAAAAAAAAAATTAAAATACTGACTCATTTATCCTTATACTATCAAATATTTAAAGAAAATGGGTCCATAAATCTTTATTATTGCACCTACTTATTCTCTTATGTTAAATTGTTCCATTCTACCAATTGAAAAAGTACAAAAATCATTTTGACAATTATTTAATAGTCAACAAATAAATATCTAATTTTATAAAAATCATATGACATAAGGGGTATTATAAGTTTTATAAGCTTGTTTGACACAGTTTATTTTATAATTAAAATAAATTATAAGTTGACAAAAATTATCTATCGACTAATTTTTTTAAATAAGTTGACAATATAGATTATATTTAATTTATAATTTTTTTTAACTTAATAAAAATAATTAATTTTAAAATAATTAATTTTTAAAATTAAAATATAATCAATTTTATTAAATTGAAACAAAACGGCCCTATGGAGTAGTAACCGATGACAAGGTCCTTTCACATCACACTTATCAAAGGAGAACACTAGAAGCAGCTAGAGGATACTCGTACTGTGTCGCAGTGGGTGCTGCACCATGAACATGGTTCAAAATTTAGTTTTGAGGATGTATTTGGGATGATTTGAAAATAAAAATATTTTGAAAATATTTGTAAACTCTAAAAAAAATGAATAATTTAAAAAAAAAAATATTCTACAATAAACACATACATATATATTATAATATGTTGTGATATATTCAATACGTGGTTTACTAATTTATGTATGATGAGTATATAAATTATAATAAATATGACCATGTTTAATAACACCAAAATTATTATTAATATAATTCAAATATTATGATAATTTATTATCTAACGTATTTTTAATTAATATATTTTTATAATATCAAAGACATTATAAAAGGATGGATGACAAAGAATAACTCTATGCTTTCAAAAAGAACAAAAATAATAACTACTCTCTAGGTGTTTAATTGAAGTCATACACTAACTAAAAATTATGTAAAAATGAACTAAAAACATAGTTAAATAAAATTTTAAACAATTCTGAATCATTTCAAGTTAAATTTTTATCCAAATATAAACTTGATTATTTTTGATTAATAATAGTTTTCGTGAAAACAACTTCTTTTCATTGGAAATAGTGTAATTATATAAATCACTCTTCGAATTTTGTTTTGATAAATTTATAAACAAAAAAGTTTGGAACGTTTTATTGGAAACATACAAAACCTTTAAACCATGACATTACTAGGGCAGTTGAAGTTTCAATCATGAACACCATAATTTTGATTTCCAATCAAATGTATAAGACACCACAACGCGGGTATGTGGCTCGAGTTTAATCTGCTGGTCACATTCAAGTAAAGATATTGGATTATATGAAACCACCAATGAAATGAAAATATCTACCGAGTCGACGTAAAATTCAGAACACATGGGTCACAATTCAAATTGTCCAAATAGATCTACAAATAAATTAATTTAAAACAGATTTAAAAATATATCAATGGGTGTTAAACGAACGAGCTAAATTTATTGAACTTGAACCCCTTTCGATAAATTAAACGAGTTTTTTTTTTTTTTTCAAATTCAAACTTTAAACAATAGTTCTACCCGTCTAACAACCGTACAACAACGTATGTACGAGTTTGGTCATTTCCACAGCTACTCCAGATCTTGTGACATTATCATAAAACAATGATCAATTGACAACCCGAAAACCTAAAAATACAATCCCAGAATCAGTTAAGCTTGTTTAACGAAACAAATGCACTCCTCGTATTAATTTAAAGGGGGAAAATCTGTTTGGTCATTTGCTAAGAATTTCCAATCCATTTAAACTTCTACAAAATGAGTTACACATTGACGTTCACACTGTTAGAAATTATGAGGTTTACTTAAATTCAAATCACAAACATATCTAGATGCGAGTTCTTACAAATCAATGAGGCCACAGAACTTCGACAATTAGGGGGGTCACTAAAATGAACAAATTTGAATAGCACATAAGAATAAACAATGTGGGAAACAATAGGGTTGTGAGTAGGAAGGAGCATCCAAAACTTCTACCTTCACATAAACTACTACCGCATCGAAGCAATGTCAGCAAATATAGCATGGAGAGAGTGACGGCAAATAAAGGAATTACGCGTTCATTCACTTAAGTTGCATTTGCGAAGGTAAGGATGGTCAAACTTAATATATTTAGTCCAGTATGAGCGATACTTTGTCATCGCCAACTCTAGCCAGGGCTTCATGTTTCCGTTATAGTGAACAACGGCTGCATTGTCAATATCATTTCTATCAACGCTCGGATTGTAGCCCAGACCGAGCACATGCCATGACTTGTCAAGTGGGTGTGTAAGCCGATAAAATGTCATAAGTCCAGGAGGTAAAGTACCAAGTTTCCACAAAACCCTGTCTTCATTCTGATAACAATGCAAACAGGAGCAAAAAAAACCAACATTAGAAAAGACCCTAGAGAAAAACAAAATAAAATAAAATGATAAAGTAGAAGAAGAGGAAACATATGAAATACTAATACAGAGTAATTAATTTCTTCTGGCCAACTTTAGTCCTATAAGCTTTTTAAAAGGGAGCTCATTTCATACCCAGCAAAACTATAACAATGAAGATCTATGACAGTGTAAAATAAGACAGTAAAAGGTTCAAAACTTGCAATTTGACAACCCGAGGCTCAATAAATACTGACTCATGGGTAGCCAAGGAGTATACTAGCCACCACAGGCTACACAACAATCCATGGAAATTTTGGTATCCATAGTAGTGTGTTTTAGGCCTTAATTGACTTCCAAATTTTAGTTCTGATCTGGAAGATATTACCATTCGAAGTAAATTGCAAGGTCAATAGCCTTAGAAGGCCAAAAATACAGTACTGTGGTTAACAACCGCTGGATTTTTGGACCAGAGTGTCAGACCTGTGGTGGACCAATAGAATCCTTGGGGGCCAAAGGATCAGTGCGTATCGGGCTTAGGGAGTTTATGCAACACCACATCTCTATTTATGCTAGAAGTACAAAAAAAAATTGCTGTATTTTTTAATTTCAATTTCTACTAGTCTCACCACTACACAACTTTAAGTAATGAGTCTTTACAAGTGAAAGAATATTCTGTACAAAATAAATGAAGGGCAGAGAACAACTTACCATATTCTGCCACTTGTGGTATATTCCAGTTATATCCTTCTTTTTCCATTCCTTAAGATCAAAGATGTTCATACCATAAGCCCACCCGCATGCATTTGGATCAAAATTTCTAGCAATATGAGGATTCGAGAAATTTAGATACTTGTCAAAACGGTGAAAACTCTCGCCACACGTTTCAACTGCGCCATTAACTTTCCCATGGAGATTTACTGCCCACAATCCAGTCAAATCCTTCTGAACGACAATGTCATCATCAAGAAAAAGGATCTTATCCAACTTGGGATAAACCTGTGGGAGATAAAACCTAAGGTGATTAAGCATGGACAGATATTTAGGGTTTCGGTATTTCAGATTAGAAGCGCCGGCAGTGGTGGGATGATCTGCCTTGAAATAGTACTCCTTCATGGCAGAGGACTCTAGCTGCCGAAGAACTGGACAGTAAGATGAATTAAGCCACTTAAATTCATCAACATTTTCAACATGGATGGTAGCTTTACCAGGATGATTCAATAGGAACCACATATTCATAGCTCCAAAGTTCAACTTATCAGTAACAAGATGAAATACGTGTTTCTCTGGTTCCTGCATTCCAGCGTAGTAGCATATTTAGTCTAAATGAAAAAGATAAAAATATATTTACAAATTTGTGTTCCTCGAACGTGTGTCAGAATACAAAGGGCTTCCATTGAATAACAGAGATACTGACCTTCGCATTCATAATAGTTGAGTTGACCACGACTGATGCAGCCAAAACATTGTCAGAAAAGAGGGCATAATGGTAAAGATTTGGATTCTCCAGATTCTCAATTCTAGGGAACTTTCTTTTCTCTGGTGGAAGGAGGTAATACTCTATAGTTAGGCGCATGGATAAACAGTGGATCCCATTCGGAAGAGTCTTGGCCGCCAACTGGCTCAGAAACGTGCTCTGCTTTTTCAAGCTCCGAACTTGCTCATCAGCAGTTTGAAGCATTGCTCTCAGCTTCCCGGTAACAAGCTTGCAGTCATATAGTTTCTCTTTAGCTTTTGAAAGTACTTGACCCATAGCTTTCATTTTATCAGGGGCACTGCAGACAAAGATTTGGAGCAAATTAAATTTGTTCCAAAACTGTCAATATGAAAACAGAGAGATAATACGCTCTCCATTTGAAAATATAAGAGCATTATTGACTTTTGAAATGTCAATTTTGAACATTCGGACATTTAAAATTATATGAATTTATTTGATTGTAGTTAATACAATTGCGAAAATCTTGAACAATATAGAAGTACTACTAGTTGCAAAAAAAAAGTTTTCCAAACTCAAATGGTTTCAGGTTGATTTAAATTGGAAAAGGTTAGTGTTGACTTTTCAAAAATCATAGTGCTCTTATATTTTGGAAAGGAGGTAGTACATACAAAACAGCAACATATCTACTACCTATGATTCAGATCGGAATCTGAAGTGGCATCACCTAAAGCACGTTGACTTTCTTTAAGTCGAATCTGTAGTTCACGGGCTAATTCGGTCTTGTTCTTCATTGTGGCAATACTTATATAAACCCTAGCCATAATCATTTGATCTCGAATCAAGCGTACAGTTGAGTCAGAATTCTCATTTTCATTCTCTTTTCTCCATATACTGTACTTTCCCAAGACTGCAGAATCAACTGACTTGGATTGTTCAATGGCAGCATTTTCAAGCTTCACAGTTACTTCATCGTCTTGTTTTACCAAATCAGCTGCACGTTTTTCACGTTTCTTTTCTCTCAATTGCTGTAGAAAATTTACAAAGCTAAACATTACAGCTCAGCATAAGGATCTTCGGATGGTTAGTAGAAGAAAATTTAATTCACTTGTTTGTTTAAGTTTCACAGTTAGCTCATATAACTGCAGAATATGATAGTTACCCTTCTAGCTAGTGTTGCAGGTGTCTCAACAAATTGAGAATGATCATCTGCAAGGGAAAAAGGAACCTGCTAAATTAATATGCCCGAATGAATGAAGTACAGAATCAACAGAAGAAGACAGACTATTACCGTCTGAAGAATCTTGTTTGCCTCTAGGGGTTTCTTGTTTACTTTTCGCAGCTATTTGGTTTGCCTAGAGGCACAATCAGATTAAAGGAATTCAACGTATTAGCAACTTCATTTGACATGTTGTTCTGTTTTTGGTGTGTGGGGAACTTGCATCATGTATGGTAACAGGAAGAAACAAGCATAAAATATGAGCTGAAGTCTGACTATAATCCTGACCTCGGCAGAAGTGATATTTTTCTCAACATGAACCTCTGGTCCAACAAACTTCCATGAAGCAGACAGATTGTTTTTTCTAAAAGAGTCAAGACTCAGTGGGCCTAAATCATTTGTGTTCGCCTTGATGACATCAATAACCTACAAATGATTCTTAAATTAGTGAACATGCAACTGAAAACAAGTAAACAGTTTGAAACTACAATAATAAGAGCCAAAACTTCACGATAGCTGAATAAACTCAGTTGAAATTTGCCCTAATTCAAACTTGCCTCCTTTGAAAAGAGGGATTTAACATGTTGCAAGGCCAACCTTTCTCTCCAATCCAACTTCTGCACTTCAGACTATCATCTACTCAGCATAGGAAATTGTAGTTTAAGTCTATATGTGTTGCCCAAAACATTTCAAGAGAAAATGAGGTTACCTGCTTACTAGAACTGGTGGTCAAATCATTTTCATCTGCAGATAAATAAAAGGTTTGCTTTATTAATGGCATATTGTAAAACTCAACAAACTGAATCAGAGTGAAGTGGTGCGTGCAAGTGTGCACACACACACACACACACACACACATATGAAGACTAGCACACAGAACTATTGTCTTCGGCACTGCATCTCCTACAAAAGTGAGCTATTCCAAACCAAAATAAAGCTCCAATTCAAACAAAAGCATAAATCAAATACACAAACCCAGATGACACTACCACGATATCTCTAGTAATTCTCAAAAACTGAACAGGGAACTCCCAACAAAAGAAAGATCTATTCCAACATCACAGCCAAAAAATAAAATATCTGCAAAACTAGCACCCCTTTTGGCACAATAAAATGAAGTTGCTACTGAAGCTGCTATAGCCCGTGCATTCTTATTGCTTCTTAATTTTGGCTGAACAAGCTATATATGACAATTTTTAAAGAGCTCTTATCAAGCCCCAAAGGAAACTGTGAAAATGCAAACACATATTTAACTTTTGCAGAGCTGATGCAGATAGAACCAGCACTTCAACATAGAAAATGGTTCCAAAACTCATCAGAGCAGCCAAATCCTCTAATCGCAGGGGATGGCAATCTATCTTGCATTATGGCAAGATAACTCAAAAGCCCTTTCTTTTTAAATAAAAAAAGAGTTTAGACGAAAACCATGGTAGGCACAAGGTGCAGGCCTGAGTGGAGAAATATGTTTGAAGTTTATATTATCCAAATAATTCAGCTGTTATTACATAATCAGATAATTTAAATAACCAAGTGATGTTTTAGCTAAATTTGAAACATCATAAATTATTATCATAAGCTACATATTAATAAATATGCACCCCTCTAAACAATAAATCAACAATGTTAACAAGTTTAAAAAGTAAAACCATGTTTGAAGAAAAGAAAGAGGGAGAGAGAGCCCCCAAAATAAGGAAATTGAATTATAAAATGGAAAATGTTGGGTTACAGTAACTTCTCAAATAAAATATTGGTATTATGGAATAATAATACTGGCTTAGAAAGAACGAGGAGGAGTTAGTGTGGTGAGGGATTCAGGTAAAAGATCTGAGTGATACCTAACTCATAGCAAAAGATTCAATTTCTATATGCAATGACTTTTGAGTAAATTAAACTCAAGCTAAGTCCTGTATATCCAAACACTTGTTCGTCGGAGAGGCCATGTCTTGACGCTATAACTTAAGCGCACCACATCTGGCCCAGCTATAGGCATTGGACATTATTATAACTATAGCCCCATAAAGCTAAGGATCTGACCTTAAATCTCATCATACATGAAACATTCTCCAAAATTGCTGAACCAAAAGTAAACCACTCTCATCAATGTCATGGCCTTCGCTTTTTCCCGAATATACTAACTGTCTACCCTCTGATTTAGTGCAATTATGTCAAAATTTAGCAAATCAAGTATTCCTCTTTCTAAAACGATTGATCATATGATTTCACAGAAACAATATTCCTGATTAATTTCTTAAGGCTTTTTGACTTTGTAATAATCTTATGAACTTTGTAGAAATTACAGCACTAAACACTTAATATATCAGGACCATTTACATTATAGTTTCAAAGATCACTTGTCGATTTTAACACTACTTCATATTTCATATTTTGGTTTCGCTTGCGCATTACAATCACTTGAGCACATTGCATTTTGGCCTAAACCTAAGTACCTAACCTTAATAATGAGGCTTTTTGAGCTACACTAGTTGCACTTCTGAATATAGCATAGATTTTCAATGCCACAAAGCTGTTACTCAATTACTTTGCCAAAACTTACTCAAACCCTAATCACAAAAGTTCCAATTAAACAGCAACTTTAAATAATAATTCTCTTCTGTAAATTCGAACATAAAAACACATATACTAACCAATTAAAGTTGTGGTAGTGTAAAGTCCACGTCCGAAGAAGAAAACTAGTGGAGCGAGAAGCGACAAGGAAATTATAATTGCGATGGGGAATCGAGATCCACCGCTTCTGTTCCTGTAGATGCCCGTACCTGATAGGCCCCTCTTGGTCGCCATAACATATCAAAAACCTTCAAATAACAAAATTCCCAATCAGATTATACATACATATATGTGAATACAGAGATATAGATATAGAGAGAGATTGGGAAAGGTGAGAGAATTACTAGGTGGTAAGTCAGACGGAGAGAGATCTCGTGACGGCGACTGAATCGTTGAAATTCCCTAGGAGAAGGTCGTCGTCGAGTATCTCAAAATCAACATTATCTAATCCAAGTAAAAAGAAAGGTGAAACTGAAGCGTAAGGTAATGCAGGCGGTAATGGACGAATCGGAGATGTCTGTTAGCACCTGATATGCGTTTGTGTGTGAGAGAGAAAGGTCGCGATAGAAGCCCCAAGTTTTGTATTTATGCTCTCCCGTGTTCTATCTCTTTCAATATTTCGACATACTCTTTAGTATTACCAAAAAAAATAATAATAAATAAATAAATAAATAAATAAATAAAATCTAATGCTTTCTCTATTATTATATGTAACACAATTTATTTTATAATAATTTAAATTTATTTGTTAATTAAAATATATTATAAATAAAAAATTAAAAATATTTATTTATTAAAATTAAAAATATTGTTATACTTAATTATAATTTTTTTAAAATTAACAAAAAATACAATTTTAATATAGATTAGTTTTTTAAAATAGTTATAATTAGTTCCGTACAGGGTTGTAGCGGTCATGTTTTTATAGGATTGTGTCATGGTTTTTAAAATGTAAGATTTACTACAATAATTTATAATATATTTAAAAATATATTATGTCCGTGTTACAATTTTTATAACATTTTTTA
This sequence comes from Pittosporum tobira, assembly GCA_032359685.1. Taxonomy (NCBI): domain Eukaryota; kingdom Viridiplantae; phylum Streptophyta; class Magnoliopsida; order Apiales; family Pittosporaceae; genus Pittosporum; species Pittosporum tobira. The sequence continues at coordinate 1,074 of JAUMHB010068175.1, read as the reverse complement.
GACGTTTCATAATTTTTGCAACATAAATTTTTTGAGAAGTTAAATTATCCAACTTACCATTATTTTATTAAAAATAACTCTCGTTTCAATCATTATTCTAATATTATGATTTACCATTGTAATCACTATTCCAACACTATATTCCACCACTTCAACCATTACTATACAATCTAAATTTTAATAATATAAGAATAATTTAAATAATTTCTTCAAACACATTTCTTATTATGCGTGAAAATTCTACCGCTACAAAAATTTCAAAACATAGAGAGTGACATATAAGAATAAGATTAATAGATTTATATAAAATATAACATTATAATATCAAGTATACTTTTTAATATTATGTTATACAATCATCAAAATATATTGCTTATATTATAAAATAAAGAAAGTATTTCTTTGCTTTTCGATTTTATTACATATCTTCATACAATCATGGTTTAAAGTTTATATTTGTTACCACCGAAATGTCTCAAATTTTCTGATTTTAGTTTTATCGAAATGAAATGATTATACTGTTTAAAATTTTATTTAACTATGCTTTTAGTTCTTTTCTACATATTTTTTAGTTAGTGTATATTATTTTTGTTCTTTTTGAAAATATAAAATTATTCCGTGTTATCCATCATTTTATGTCTTTGATATTATAAAAATACATTAATTAAAAATATGTTGGATAATAATTTATCAAAATATTTGACTTATATAGATAATGTTTTTGGTGTTATTTTTTAGGTTTTTGAATATGGTCATATTTATCATAATATTATATACTCATCATACATAAATAATAAGTTAAACACGTTATAAATGTATTACAACATATTATAACTGTGACAACCCCAAATCCGGGCATCCATTCCCCGACTTGGGTTACCAATTTATTATTAATTTTATAACTTACAAATACTCAAGACTTAAAAGTATACAAGGTTATAATACAAATAATTATTATACAGCTATCTCTACACATCTTATTCTTCTAGCAAATAGTACGCAGCGGAACAACTAAGCATCTGGACCTCTAGTTCAATCCCCCCAATAACCCCGTTATTAGTTATCTGCACCTGA
>JAUMHB010068163.1:17314-33558 GCA_032359685.1 Pittosporum tobira | reverse complement strand
TTTTTTCTGATTGTTGAGTAGATGGAATATTTAAGAAGACTTGTAGGTATATCGATCCATGCCGAATTGCCGATAACATGCATGTGTCCATGTCAAGATAATTAATGTATGTCCCTATCAAAACGTACTCTTGTTGGTGTATATATGTACGGTTAAACTACCATGCATATTTATCAAATACTATGTTTATTACATGCGTGATCAACACACACAAGATTAGTACTTAATTACTATATCTTATCTTAATCCTAATCATTATTGGAACGGTCAGTTAATCTGTTTACTTATATGCGCATGAAAACTCCAACCTACTTACTAGATTAATTACTTGTTGAATTCATTAGTTCCATCTGAAATTCATTTTCTTTTTTTCCATTTAGGAAAATTAGTAATATGAGATATTCATGAGCTGATAAAAGGTAAGGTAGTGGACTAAAAATGTAGAGTTTAATTTATATATTCATAATCAAGGTTCTTACTTACATTTTTATAAATGGATACACATTATTATTTGATTGATACTTGTCCCTGACCTATGATATCTAGGTTGGAGCTTTCTTTTTCTGGTAATAATAATATCCATACAGTGCCTGCTACAACTTGTTTAAATAATATATATATATATATATATATAATGTACGTGGCTTCATTTGATACAGTCCGATATCCTCTTCTCGATCTTCAGCACCAGCAACTGAATCAGAAGGAACGTTCATCAGGAGCCATGAGATCCAGGTTCAGATCAGGCAACCCGGTAGCATTATAATTGTCTACTTGTAAACTACTTCTAGCATCGGATACTAGTTCATCATTATCGCCCTCTGATTTTCTATAGGCAGATGTTGCACCATCATCAAAGGCATTGGTTTGATTTTGAAGGCGAGGGAAATTGTGGATAACGCGATGATTGTTCGGATCAATACCCATGTTTGTAAGCCTTTTTTTCAAGTGACAGTTCCAATAGTTCTTCACTTCATTATCCGTACGTCCGGGCAATCTTCCAGCAATTAACGACCACCTATATACACACAGTATATGTTCTTCCATTAAAACTTAACAATAATATGAATATTATGTGCACAAATTGTTGCACCAGCAAATGCACATAAAAACATCCACGAACCACAACTTTGTGTTTTTGGTGTTCAAATATTTGTGCTAATTTTATTTTTATATCATTACTCTAAATATATATAGAGAGAGAGAGACTTGAGTTGACTCTTTTTATGTGGACATTTAACTATTTTTTTGATAATTTTGCCATTGGACTCAGTTAATTCAATCGAGTGGACTCGATAATTTATCTTATATTTAAAAAATTAATTATAGCTACCAAGGTTTGAATACAGGTCACTTAAGAAATTTGTGAGTAAGTTTACCACTATACTAAACCTATATGATGAAATACTTGGCAAAATGTTAAATAATGTATCACTTATTTTCAAGTATATGTACTTCTCATTGTTAACATCTTAATCGAAATAATCACTTAACCACATTTTAAATATAAATTATTAAACATAAACCTCTAACAAATATATATATACAAATTCATTGTTAAAAAAATTATTACTAATGAAAATAAGTATGATGTATCGATTATTTTTCATGTATAATATTTTTTAAAGAAATCACTATTTAACTATATTTTAATTATGAATTATTAAATCCAAACCTCCAATAAATATATAAGTACAAAATTACTATTACCAAAATTATTACTCATAAAAATAAGTATTCCGTATTTATTATTTTTCATATATAATCTCTGTTTAAGAAGATTAGTAAGTTTACATACAAGAATTAGAAAATTGGGAGCAAAAACTTAAAAATTTACAAATAATTTCTAATTTAATTTTATATAAACATAAGCCCAATCAACTTTAAAACAATTATAATATATTATTTGCATAAAAACATATTTATCAATATATATACTTCTAATTTCAATTATTTTTACACCATATTACAATGCATTTTTATAATAAATTAATAAATAATTGTGCATAACCCGAACAACACCGGTTGCCGAGATGTATACATACATACATGACATAACATAACATAACATAAAATAAAATCCAAATTTTAGGAAATTAAATTAATGCACCTGTTGCCGAGGAGTGCGTGAAGCTTTATGATGAGATCTTCTTCGTCGTCGGCGAATTTACCCCTTTTCAGGTCTGGCTTTAGATGGTTCATCCATCTTAGCCTACAACTTTTACCAGAACGAGGAAGCCCTGATCCTCATAGAAAATTTAAATGAAGAAGACTGTTTGTTAATTAAATACATGAGTATTTACTTGTAAAAATTAGGCTTGTGGTTAATTGAGTTAGAAACAAACCAGCAGCCAGAGGTAGAGAGCGCCAACAACCTTCTCCATGCGTCCGAATGTGATCAATAAGCCTCTCATCTTCATGCTTGGACCATGCTCCTTTGTAGTTAGCAGTATCTTTCTTATCACAGAAGGGTTTCCTCATGGTATCAGTTAGTTCGATGAAACAAAGAATGGAGCTAGAGAGATGCAGAGAAGAGGATGATAGTTAATTATGAGGAATGGGGTTCACATAAAATTAGGGTTAAAGGGAAGAGAGGTTGACTTGGACCGGTGGTTCGGCTATACGTTACAAAAGTTAGATATATATAGATCATGACTTCGTGAGACGAGTAAACTACGTTCTACTAGAAGCTTTAAATGGGCCCTTCCTCTTTATTTCTTTTTCAATGGTATTCTTTCTATATTGAATTTAATTTAGGGTTTAAAGAGTAACTTATTGAACCTTAAATTTATTCAATAAGTTAGGAAATCGCTTGAATAGCTACGATTAAATTGACGCCTTTTGAGAGTCTTTTATCCTAACTTTAATTTATTTCAAAGCACATCCCAAAATTTAAAAATATATACTATTAAAAAAGTCTTCCTAAATTAAATTCACCATACTCTAGCTTCGATGTCGACCCGAAATTCAATCCACGAGACCCAACCTTATTGGGTCGGATTCTAACACCCACCGTAACTATTTTCTAGCTGGAAAAAGTTTCCCTCTGATGTTTCATTCAACATTCATAACGACAATTAACATGGTAACCCGTGCTTCAGTATTTGTGTGGCAACTGGACAAGGTACTGGTAATAGGTTTGCTCCAATAAAACATACAGTATAATACAAACGAAAACTAGACAAATTTAAGATGACATTGATGTTACATATGTATATGTGGGGTTGGCTTTGGAGCCTTGGACCGCTGGATGAGCAGCACGTGCTTTCGCAATTCCTGGAAGAAAGATGGATGAAGGAACATCATCGATATTTTCTTTTCTAGGGGTCAATTTAAACCCACTTGATTAAACATTAACTTGACTAAATTCATAGGATTTGGTAGAATTTATCAAATTCAGTTTACAGTTTAAATTTATTTTTATTTTTTAAAGAAAAAAAGGGCGTGAGAATTAAACATGAGTGTTTTAAGATATGTATCCTCATTAAATTAGCAATTGATAAAAAGAGAGATGTACCCTAATAAATTAACATTAAAAATTATATCGCTTAAAACGCTTATACTCACGTAATTAAGTGAACATTTTTCACCTCCCGTGGCCTCTTAATTTTTATCAAATATAATTTTTTATTGCTTGCATAATATCTAAATACTAAAATATACAATTAAAAAAAAATAAAATAAAATAAAAAAGCGCTACCAGACAACTAAAGTCTTCAAAACATAAAAAAAAAATTCTTCTTTTTTTTTTTTTTTTTTTTCACTCGGCTAAGTAAAAGGTCAGTTTCTTCATGAGTATGATCAGCAACCGTTTGTGGGAAAGTAAAATCTTACAGTAGAATGACGTATACAATCAAATCTCATGTTTTTACTAGTAGTAGGTAAGATTGTAAGAATAATTGTCATCAAGTACTACACACAAACCTTTTACAGATGCACAAAACATAGTAAAAAAATAACCTCTGAAACCGATGCACGAGTAAACGCAAGCTTCTTCTGGTAGGTCGGCAAGCTAGTTAACACAAATAATTAAGCAAACATGGTTCACTACCTTGCCCAATGGAAACATGTTTCTTGATTTATTACAAGGAAAAACACGAATGTACTAGAAAATTGTAAATCATCATCACAATATTTGACTTATACGTTTATGTTCCATCGAACTTATCCTCAAAATCAAAAAAAATAAAAATAATATATTTTATTTATTTAAAAAAAATATTTATATATATATATACGAACAAGGTTATATTTTTTTCTGGTAAATTGAATTTTAATTTCCATTACATACAAAGACCAATGTAGGCTTAGTCGAGAGATTTACCTACCTTTCCGGGAAAAACATGGCATTGGTGCCTCCTCGCGACTTAAAGAACTTATTCAACATGTGTGCAAAACGTTTGACTGGCCAGTGACATTTGACTCCTACAACTACCCCCCAGCTCGGTGGCTCAGTCACAAGACCAACTCCGCACGAATGTAAGATGCACCAAGGCAATTGACTTGGACTAGTGTTCACACAGGCACAATGATAAAACGTGTCAAAAATTTTACCAGATTTTTGCTGGTTTTCCTGGAATAAAATAAAATGATAATAACAATGCATCTATTGATTTCAGTATACTTCAAATTTTGAAGGCCAACTCCTCTCAGAACTACAGTATTGTGACCAAAGTCTTGTATTAAAAATTCGAGGATCTAATATTTTCCAAATAGACATATGAATTGCTTAAAAGAGAAATTATCTGGCAGTTGAAACAGCATGGCCATTTGACATAATGGATGAGGTGTGCTGGATGTTCTTGATTTGGTTCCTTCGAAGAGAATTTGGGTCAACTCCGGCCTTATGAGCTGCAACAACACCTATAGCTTCCCAATAGTTTGAAACCTTTACCTGAAAGATAAATATGACCCGCTTTACAACCAAATGTTTAAATGCAAGCTTCAGGTACAAATGTACAATTTAACAAAAATAATTATCACTTCGCAGCCAAGAATGCTTTTGAACCTTTTAATATGATAAACTTCGTACTAAAATTACCTATCATCCATCATTCTAAATTTGTAATTACCCGTGCCTATCAAAAGAAGGCTCCCCTCATTCTAATTACTTTTTAACATTTATCATGAAATCAACTCTAATTACTCTGTTAAATCTCATAAAATGCTGAAATTGGAGGAAAAAGAATAATAGCAAACGAAAGAAAATTCCACAAATAGTTCAAAGCTTACCACTTCAATCCCAAGTTTATCTGGTGAATCATTGAGAACTGTTTCATTTTCTTCCACTGTAATTATAAGTGGCTACAAGAAGTTCAAAATAGATAGTCAACAAGACACTCAAGTTTAAACATCATTTGCTAATAGAAAAATTACAAGCTAGAAAGTAAAGGCTACAAAAGCAACAGAACCAAATTTTTTAATCCATCCGATCCTTGTGTTTCCACATTCAACCAGATAACTAATCATAATATAAGAAAATGAGGACAGCAGTTTGTTTGTACCTTGTTTCTTTTAAGACTGGAAAATGCAAGAACGCCGTCTCCTCCACAAGCATTTCGAGGAAGAATGACGCTATCAACATCACTTGCCAATATGCAACCCCTTTCGAAGGCATCAAACTTGTTGACCATATACTGTGGTGCATTACTTAGCCCAGCAAGCACACACGGCAAAAATGTGTATCCAATCTGTTAAACAGGAGTAAGATAAATTTCAAAACGAGAAAGCAAAGAGAGGAAGGGAGAGGCTAATACGGAAATATTTGATTTCCTAAAAGAAGTTACTCGCCTCTTCAGCAGCTGCTTTTGGAGATAATGACGCGCTTAGGGGAAGAGGTGATAAAGCTGGAGCATGTGCACAGGGGATGCCAAAATTCTTCACCACTAGATGGCTTATAACCGCCTCAACTCCAGCCAAAAGATCTATTCCCTGCAGTGAAACCAGCATAATATAGTTGAACCATTAGTATTATAAAATCAATAAGATGGTGGAAATTACAGCATTTTACAGTATCCTAGGAAAATACCGCCCGCTTCTCGTGTGGTACTCTCATCATAATTTTTTTAATTTAAAATTTAAAAAATATTTTCTCAAACAAAAAAATATATAAATAAAGAAGAAAAGGGGCGTGAGCACATACTTCGATATTTTATGTAATATTTAAATCATTTATAATAAATGAAAGTTCATTTTTGTATTTTAGTTTGTGTCGTAAAATAAAAACAATCGTACCTTTTGATTAGTAAATTCAATTTATGAAATTTAAAAACTAAACCAATATATTTCATTTGATTCAGATCATATTTATTCATAAATTATATCTAAAAAAATGCTACAAACTTTAATATTATCTTCTTTTAAAATTAGCTTGATAACTTAAATTTGTAAATTCTGATAACTTAAATTTGTAAATTGACTCTGAAAAGTATAAAATTAAATTATTTTTTTTCAAACTTAGAGCTACATATGCATTCTAGTAGAGTATATTTGTGAAATTATATATTTAAATTTGAAGTAAATTTATTTTATATTGATTGATGTCAAAATCGAATTTGTAAGCTACAATACATACAATTTTTGAAAATTTAACAAATATATATTAGAATTTAAATTTCAGAAGTTCAAAATCTAATTTAATATAATATAAAACTGTATCTAATTTTAGAACAAATGAAGTAATAGATAAATAATAACAAATATTAACAGTAATAACCATCGAAGAATGTTGAGAGGAATAAATTTTTAAAAAAGACACTTAAAGATAAAAGAGTTATGAATCGCGTTCACACCCTATTATTCCAAATTATAAATTCGAATTTAAAGTAAATTTATTTTATTTTAATTGATGTCAAACTCAATATTATAAAATTCATATAAAATACTATTATGTTCAAATTTTGAAAATTTAACAATCTTATATTATAATTTAAATTTCAAAATTTTAAAATTTTAATAAAATTTCAATTTTATAGAAAGAGGTAACCCAAAAAAAAAAAGAGGACAAAATCATGGACACGTGGCAGCCTACAAGGCCTTGTCCTAAACACCTCTTTCTTTTTTATAGAAAGAGGTATAGAATATTGTTAATACTAGGTTTCAAACACCCATGAATACCGATCGGTCAAATTCAAATCTAACCCTAAAGTTTGAACTGGTGTTAACAAAGAATCGTAATACATTGTCAAGTGCCAAGTCCCAAATTCAGCATTTAGCGTTTAGTCTCAAGAAATGATGGTTGGGACAATGGTGGAGTCCACATTAAAGAAATCATGAGTGTCAAAGTGTTCTTTACGGTCTGATTATCTTACCATTCCTTGTCGATAATCATCAATGTCTTCATCATCATCATCTGGGAACCGTGCCACAACCGCAACAGCATTCACCTTAGATCGATCAATTAACACCTGTACTGCTCTAAGTAGGGAATCAGGATGTTTTATCCTCCCTGTTGATTGCCCACTTTTCACATCGACCCACTTCTTTACCTGCAAAGGTGTTATATTCAACATTTCAACTACAGCAGTCCCTTGGCAGAAAAGCTCAAAATTTATATAATTACACATCACTTGTTCTTTTTCTTCTTTGATAAATAAACACATCGCTTAATTAGACAAAGGAGAGATTGTCTAGAAAGTACAAAGTGATTAAATTTTATTATGTTAAGATAAAACGATCGTAGGATAGATTATTATTTCTAGTTGAAATGTTCTCAGAACTATGCTCAGTTATATTTTAAAACTGGTCCGCTCTTTTATCAGCCAGTAACTTGTATGCCCTACAGAGGTAGCAAATTGTGTGCTCACAAGAAGTCAACTGGTGAATATCCAATGAAGAATGTAACGACCAAACAGTAAATTATTTACAACCCTAATAAGCAAGTTGCTGAAATCATTTAATTGTCAATCAAGAAGTAATCATATGATTTCACAATCATAATTGTTTCTATTAATATAACGCCTACCCCTAAAGGGGTGTCAGTGACAACATATTCAACAACTGGCACGCCTAGAGAAGCCCTTGCTGCATCAACCACTTGTAGATGGCGAACACGAAGCTCTTCCTCTATCCCAGCATCAAGAACCAACCCCACCTGACTCACATGGAAAGTTTATTATATAATCACATGCTAAGCAGTGACGGAAAGACAATGACATTACCTAGGTAGAAAATACGAGATTTTTATAGCATACTCTATTTTGGTGAACTGACTGCAGTGCCCACAAGCCTTCTGCAAATCTATCAAGAGCATAACCCTCAACATATAATACATTTGGCATTGGCCAATAGAGCATTGCTGCATTGAGAACCTGCAAGCAATATAATATTACATCCTAAAACCATAAGCATTACTCGCTAGGTTCCATAATTTGATCCCATTTCTTAATTTTATTTTGTTCCACGAAAATCTTTCCATTTCCATGATAGCAGGAACTAAGACAATGCTCTTAAGTTAAACATCTCAATTTCACTATAATGCTACAATCACTGAGTAAGCAATCTATATATTTAGGGCTAAAGATGTCGTAAAGTTTCTAAATTTTACAGATAGAACTCATTATGGGGGATGGAGACTAATACTCAAAATCAAATGTGCCAAAATGAAATTCCCACTAGAGTCCTAGACCAGTAAAACAGGGTTGAAAAATGTCCTCAAAAAGGCCATTAAGTGACGTAAATACCCTTAAGACAGAAACAGAGACATTACGTTGGGATGAGAGATAAGGCAGTCAACGACGGAGGAAAGGGTGCGAACGACTGGCAAAGCATCACCGGCGAAGCCACCAATGGAAGCTCCAACTCCTGTCGGCACTATCATCACGCTCGTGTATTCCCTCTTACCCTGCTCGTATATGACATACCAATTTGCAACAACTATGTTAATATTTTGAATTTTTTTGAAGATTATGAATATGCGACGAGAGAAAAATCAAGAGTCGAAATTAAGAGTGGACTGACCAGGCTTGTGACGCGAGACTTCGGAGATGAGCATGAAATAGTTAGTTGATTCGGCCTTCTGCATTTGACGACGGAACTGCTGTCGGAGATATTCCGGACGGCGACGGAGCCTAATAGACTGCAGCTGTGATTTAGCAGTTCCATTTTAATAGCCAGAAAAAGTTGAGAGTTTCCATTCTCCTAAGCCTAAACCCAAGATATTTTAAGCTGAATTTACAAATTTAGTAACTTGAGACATTAACGGAAATATCAATTTACTTTCTCGAATTATCAATTCCAGGAATATACTCAGTTAACAGAATCCTAGTGAAATACTGGTTTTTTAGTATTTTCCGTTGGGAAATTTGTGAATCCCTAAAATTTCTTAAATTCTTATAATTTAAATTTTTCTCTAAAATTAGCCGCATTGGATGTCCAGCCCACATGTTGTGCCACTGACCCATTTCCCCCAAGCCCAAGCACTTACCTCTCCTAGACTTACTGTACTCCATTCGTCTATTTGATAATAGGCAATTTTACAATTAACCTTTTAAATTGTTGATTTGTACAATTTCCTCCAACCATCATGCAGTACGTTAGTTTAAATGAAAATATTAGTCATAAACTACTTGAAATTAATCTTTTTTTCATATATAAATTTGTTATATCATACTCTTTCATTTGAACATGAGAGTTTATTTTCTTTTTCTTGACATTTTAAGATTGAAATATGCATTTCACATGCTTAAACTTGCATTGTATCTATAATTTAATAGTAATTATTAGGTTTCACAATCATAATTTTGAAAATATTACGTGTGAGTATGTCCTACTGCAAGAAAAATGAAATGTCATAACAGAAAAGTACTACAGGGAAAAAGCCGGGAATAATACTTCCAATTTTTCCATACAACTCCAATATAAATCTAAAGTCAAAAACAGATCTTTCACATATTATTAGACAGATCAAGCCCATCAAGCCCAGCCCAGGAAGTTGGGCTGTTCATTTCCCTAAGCAATTAGTGTTCCCCCAAGGCTTAAAAAATGAGATTATTTTCCTCATACTTTCTTTCTAACAGAAGTACAGAGCAGTCTTAACTGTAACTATATTTTCTTCATTCATTTCTAAATTCCATAATACACGGGTATCTGTTTTCCCTCTCTTTCCCGTATCAAGCTTATTAGCGCCAATTAAAAACTTCAAACCGCAATTACAGTCTTGCATTCTGCAGCACCATATTTATTTCTCAATTAACAAACTTCAAGGGCCTCATCATCACATTGTCTTCATGATCCAATATCTGCATTTTTGACAATGAAAATGTTTTATTCCTCGAAATATGTAGTATATCATAAAATATAAAGCCAGAAATTATGAGATACACTAGCCAATCAAATCAATTATAAGATATAATCAAGTAAACTCGTAATTTTAGCCAAAGTTGTTAATGAAATCTACACTAGCAAATAATAGGATCCAACCTGTTACTGCTTATATGTAGAATTTAATTGCCCAAGTGAGAATATACACATACAGTCCGTAGTTATATAACAAGATGTTTAAACGTAAGTCATAAGGGGGTCAGTCTTGTTTTTAATTTCTTGGATATCCATCCATCTGTCAAACGAAACTTGAATAGCAACAAAGTACGAATTTTCATCACGTGAGCAGGTTCAATTATCAGGGTGACTGACTTTGAGCACTCGGCTACAGGACATCCCATTGTGCAGGCAAGAGGACAGAAGTTGGAAGCTTTTTGTATGGCCCTGTGATGCGATTATCTTCTACATTTTCAACACTATTATTACTATCTCAAATTTCTCAATTTCAGTCAGATGTAAGTGTCTGAATCTTGTCAGCCACTTTTTTTTGTTCTTCTTCTTCTTTCTCCTCAATTATCCTATCATCTCCGAAAGGTAAAAGTAATAAATCAAAGAATTCCTAATTGAGAAGTATCTTAACAGTTCTCTAGTCTCAGATGTTAGTTCTCTTGCCCGAATGCAACGTATAAAAGTGCTCAACCACCTTAAAAATTCAAAGAAAAATGAATGATTAATAACAATAACGAAAACTACTATATGCGCTATACTCTTAACATTAGCGTCACTGATTTAATAATTGCCTATAGTTGATTTTTGAATGATAATGAGTGAAGAAAATGTATTTACGTGACAATGGTAGACGTAGCCCGGCTCTGCAGTTGCATCAAAGGGATACGATGCATTCGTATGTACGTAAGAAAACCTCACTAGTATCTTTGTAACATATCCTGGTGTCATCTTGTACACGTTCTTCCACCCTTTCTCATGAGCTACAACCGGTAACTTTTTGCCGCGCGCATACTTGCTTATTTTGCACTTCATCGCATCGTAAAACTTCGTCATGCACGCTTGAAACACCTCCAGATTTAGCAAATGAGTCTGTTCCAACACCGAAAAAAGACCCAAATGGATGTGTAACGGGTGATTATCCTCCGTTAGATTGATCACATACCAAATCTCCGTGGCCCCCACCTTTGGTTTTTCGGTCACAGGTGCTTCGAATGCCTTTCCATTTATATACAAATGAGTAGGCTCACCAGTGCCGCTGCTGAACTCGTACATAGCTATATACCTTGTGCGCGAAGCACTGGATAAATCAGGTGATGGGTATTTTACCAATTCTTTGGGCACTCTAGAAGTGTCGAGTTCCTGATGTGGCTTGATTATGAATTTCATTACTTTACTGTTCACTTGATTTACCGGGTCTCCTGATGGGTAAGGATAAGCTGCATCATTGGCGAGAATAACTGAATTAGACTCTGACTTTGAAAAGTCAATGATCACATCAGCAATCTCTGATGGTGCCACAAGGACCTTCTTGACCATCACTGGGAGTTCATTATAGGTTGAATCAGATGCCACGTGGATGAATCCAAGACCATTGGTTAAGTAGAAATTAAAGAACCGAGCATTGCTTGCATTGATGATACGAAACCGGTACTTTCTTCGCCGTACAATCATGTGGGGCCACGCCTTGCCATTAACAATGATAGCGTCACCAAAATATTCAGGCTGCCACTGTGGATGTATGGAGGGGTTGTTTCCAGTAGAATTCATGTACAATGAACCATCAGTCCTAAAACTACGATCAAAGACGACCAAGGGTCGATCAAATTCAGTTCCATGAGGTAGTCCAAGAGGGCCCTCAACAGCATTATCGCGAATAATGTAAGATCCGATCAAGCCGGCAAGAAGGTTGACCCTTGTCAATCCCATGGCATGATCATGATACCATAAATTTCCTGGTTGTTGATTATTGTGGTAGTGATATGTTTTCTTGGTCCAAGTAGGGCCTCGTTCCTTGAATCCGGCCGTAAACCACGACTGAGCGTATCCATCGCTCCTGGGTTCATCAATGCCGCCATGGAGGTGCACCACCGTAGGAATGCCCTTCTTTGTAGAAGGCATGGCAGTTGGGATCGTTGGGTCCCATGGGAGTATGTGCTTTGAAGGGAGGAAATTTTCCCAGGTCACATACGTATCCACTCCATGGAGGGCCTCAATTGTTGGACCAGGGACAGTTGCAGTGGTCTTGGATGTGCCATATGCAAACACTGGAGTGGGTGGTAAATCCCTATGAAATTTCTGCAAGAATAATTAACAATTATTGATTAATTAAGATGATATCATTAATGGACACTAAGCTAAAAACACATGCAACCTCTACTAAGCTCCAGATTCTCTTTCTCTAACATTCGTGCAGGATTCTTCAAGTTCGACAAATATACTAAATATATCCTGATGGAATTACAGCTTAGATGTTCAATAAGCACTACGCTAATTCCAACAATGGCAATTCCTACTCCACACAAATTATAAGATCATTAACAGAAAGCGTCTTGTACTATTACACTAAGAACAACTAATAAAAGCATGACTTATTGGTGCTATTTACGTTACCATGAACAAATAAGTTTTATATATGGCCTGACTTAAATATATTTGCTAAAGTTGATAGTTTCTATTTTCCTTTATAAAAAGTCAACATTTATGTGATGAAATTAAGGTGGAAATCTAAGGGGACGGCTTTGCCAAGTCAAATATTATATAATATATTCTATCTTTTACTTTTTTACTACGATATACGATTATTTATATTTATTTATTTTATTTTATATTTAATAATTTTTTAAATAATGCACAAATAATTATTAAATTAAAATAAAATAAATAATATAACAGAATATCTGAATTACGGCTTTCTGGGGCAGGGAGTTGTAATGACAAAACTAGTAGTTATTTCTCATTAAAGTTCTTGTAAATATAACAATAAAGTATCGTTTGATATGCAAGAATGGAGTCTAATTATCGTCCCAATAATCATTTTGTCGATAGCTTCATTAAAGTATTTGGCATATGCCATATAAATAAATAATTTTAAAGTTTTCCTCTTGCTGGCACCCGCAATATGTTTATCGGATGGAAAAAGTAAAAGTCATGGTAAGAAATGGGGTGCCCACTCTACACGAAACATTTCATTAATCAAAAAGTGGGCCCCCCATAAAAATATCAAATACAAAATCATCAAAAATTATCCACCATACAAACCTTCAGAGCATAGAGTTCTTGTTTAATTCCAAATTATGGTTTAAAAAGAAATTTGTCACCAAAATAAGTAATTTTCAAACCTCAAAAAGGGTGTTATTAAAACCCCCAAAAAAGATTTAAAACTGTATGGAAAATTCTCGAACGAGTATTTGTCATTCCGTGTTTATCGGTAAAGTAATGAAATTATCAAGCTAAAAAACAATATGTCATTCTATAATAGGAGGTTGATATTTGCATTCAAATTTCTCCATTTGCATTTTACTATAAATTTAAATTCGGCCAAATTTTTTTAGTAAAAATTAAAAAAAAATAGAATTAAAAAATCACTTCTCTTTATATTATCATCAAATAATCAAAATGATATTCTTGAAATAAATAATAATAATAAATGAACTTATTTCATGAGACTTTTTTCTTTTAGTTTTTTTTAAATTTAAAATGGATAATAACAATAATTTCACCAAATTTATAATTAAATTAATAACTAATCATCAACTCACACATGAATTCCATTAATCACATAACCAATTTTACACTTAGCAGAATTACATACTTCATTATTAATCATTGAACTAAGACACGTGAGACTGAGAGAGTATCTGATTGCAAAAGATTGTGTATTGACACAATCTAAGATAAATAATTGAACAAAAAAACACTCAACTATCCACAACTCAATTTTCACTAGCACAGATTTGAGTCCGACAGAGAGCAAATTGAGCAAATTAAGACACGAAAACCATGGTGGAGTAAACAAAAGATAAACATGAGCACTTACCAAAATCTTACGAAACATGCCAATCTTGAGCGATCTGGGGACAGAAACGCCATTTACAACCTCAAAACCTGAGATTCTGGGCATATCTGGAAGCTCATCAACAAACATTTCCAGAAAAGATGGATTGAAGAGCCTATCTTCTGCCCCTACCCTCCTGTTCAAAATCCCAAATAAAGCCAAACACGTCACTAGGGACATCAAGTTTCTCTCCATCTTTAATATGGCTGCATGAACTTACACACAGGGAGGGAGAGAGAGTCTGCGTGTGAGAGAGAGAGAGGGAGTGTTGTGTGTGTGTGTGTGTGTGTGTGTGTGTGTGTGTGTGTATTGGGGGAGGGGTTGAGTATACATGTATACATGTAAAATGTTTGGTCCTTAAGAATTAAATTAATATTAATAATTGAGGAATCCTCGGCGTAAAAATTTAATAGTGACAAGATTTTTTCGATGAGTAGCTTTGTTGTTCCCGTGAAAGTACGAATATAAAAGCTGTCAAATTCCAGGTCATGCATCTGTCCAGTCATATTTTTATGCTCCGTCTTTCCTCGCCATTTTCCTTTTCTTTTTTTTTTTCTCTTTCTAAAGGATATTTATTGCATTCACACTTAAACTTTTCGGGGTCATTTTTGATTTTTTACATAATAAATGAAATTAATTTTGGTTTTCAATAATTTAGCGCAATTATTAGTGAAAATATAACTGAAATCATATCATCACTGCATTGACGTTATTATATTGCGTCACTTACCACAGCTGATTGCGATCAAACAATTCTATAGCATTTAATAAATAAATATTAGTAAAATACAATATTTCATAATTTTAACTTTTTTTTATTAATAATTTTGTACTAACTGCATAAACATTATTACATTATTATTAGCACTAATATAGCTGATATATAACTATTAATCATTAAAAAAAATCAACAGTCCATGAACTCCCACGATCTCTAACAACTGTGTATATTTTTTTGTAAGACTTTAATTGTTAAGGATTTATATTAATTTTAATAAGAAAAGGTTTTTGATGATTCAAATGTTTGAAAAAAATCTCCTTGTCGTTATCTAGAGTATCTATTAAATATTTAGATAATTACTGAATTATAATATATAAATAACAATAAGGAGATTGTTTTCTTAATTTTTTTTATATTCCTTTTTTTTATTTATTAATGTGTGAAAATTAAATATTTTAATTTTTTATGACAGATATAATGAATAATACTGATATACTTAGATTAAATTAATAACGGAAAAGAAAATAGAAAATTGTACTACTTTATCTATTTTAGCTTTCATGGAGTATAAAGTAAGGATGGTCTGACAAAGGAATTTGTTCTAACCACATGAAAACTAAAAGAGACCTTGGTGGATGAAGCTTGCATCACGCAAAACTCTATTGATGGGAATTGAACCTAGTTTTGTACTTGCATATTTTTTAGTATTTTAAAAGTTGATAGGCGGGTTTAGACGTAGAAAAAAAATTTAACGTTTAAATAATTTTAATTGAATATTAATCATATATAAATAAAATTAATTGGTCATATCGAATATTAATTATATATAAATAAAATTAATCGGTTTTATGAGTTTAATTTATTAATATATTATAAAATTTTATATGATTAATTTAATAATTAATCAGAGTTAACAGAATTTTTAGAACAGTTGTACTATTTTCACTCGTTTCCCTTTCCCTCCCATTAATCAAAGTATATAATCTTTTTTCAATAAATTAATTAATTTTCTCTGAAACAAAGTATAATAAATTTCAAGCTAATTAACTTATGTTTAATTAGCGCTACAAGGTTTAAAGAAAATGGTACTAGTACGTGTGCAAGAAAGAAGCCAAGAAAGTAAAATAAAATAAAATACTCTATCCGTCTCAAATTAATTGTTCACTTTGACTATTTTTGGTCAAATTTATTATTTTTATA
>JAUMHB010068152.1:0-10685 GCA_032359685.1 Pittosporum tobira | reverse complement strand
ATAACAAAAGAAAATGTTCAAAAATTCAATCTTTAATTCACTATTAACCATTCCCAGGTAAATTCTTCCCCCCAACCTCCCCTCAAAAAAAACACACACACAAAAAAGGTCCATTTTTTGCAATTTAAATGTGTAAACTCACTGTACCTTGGAACCCTTTCCCAATAGTAGTCCCAGAAACATCAACCAAATCCCCTTCACTAAAAATCTCCTCGAAGACCAACTTCTGATTCGCCTCAAACCCCTCAACCGATTGTAGCCTAAACTCCTGCAGATGCCGCAACGGAATAATATCCGATTTCTCCAAATGCCCCATTTCTGGTTTGGTCAGTTTCTTGTCCCGGACCCTCCTGTACCCAACTTGGACCGCATTGTACCCGTCGGTGGATTCCGTTTTCACCTGGGTCACAATGTTCCCCTCGCGGAACCCGACTACAGTGACAGGTACAACGACGCCGTCAGGCTCGAAGTAACTCATCATCCCTAGCTTTGTGCCCATTACACCAATTCCGGCCTCCATGGACATTGAGATCGAATAGGAAGGGTACTTTGGGGCTTTTAGTTTGGTGGGGCTTTGTTGAGTGATGAGACGGTGGAGGATAGAGGAGGTGGAGGAAGAGAGAGAGGCATGGCCGGGGCGCAGAGAGAGGAAGGATGGTGAGGGTAAAGACGGTAATTTGGGTTTGACGGGGAGAGAGAGTTGCATAGGTGAGATTTGGGAGACAGACATGGCGTATGTTAGCTTAAAGACTGAGACTGGGAGAGAGGAAGAAGATACAGATGGAGGGGGACGAGATATCCTTATCCACTGATGGAAGTGGAGAGCATAGGTAACTTTTGGGATGTTGGAGAAAGGAAACGGAAATTGGAGCAGTGCAGTTTATTAAGCCGATACAAACAAAAAAAAAAAGTTTTAAAAAATATTTTTGGTAAAATAATTTTTCAGAAAATAGTTTTTGAAAAAATAATTTATTTTTTAATATTTGATAATCAAATTGAAAATGAGGTTAAAAATATTTTTTATATTTAATTTTTTTAAAATAAATTTAATAACTATATTATTGTAAATTAATATAAATATATTTTAATTTTTTTAAGAAGATAAACTAAATTTTTACAACAAAAAGTTAAATCTGTTTGTATATATTTAAAAACTTAACACTATCTAATAATAAAAATATTTATATTTTATAGAAAAAATATAATAAAATGGCAATTTTGAAGATTTTTAAGTTTAAAAAAAATTTAAAATTTAAGGAATACATGCGTATATAATATATAATTCAATATGAACATACTAATTATACATATATTGTAAAAATAAAAATAAATGTATTTATTTTTAAAATAAAATAAATACATAAATGATATGAGTGATTAAATAAAAGTGTTATCAAGAATGACAGAGAGAGATAACACCAAGACCACTTTGTAAAAAATAACTTACAGATTTAATTCGTAAGTTGTTTATTGAAAGAACAAATAAATTTTCTGTTAAATAAAAAATAATTTTTAATTGACTAAATTTTTTCTGATATAATAAACACCAAAAAATTTGAAAAACGTTTTCTAAAAAATATTTTTTTCATAACAACCGAAGCCCAAGTATTAATTGTTAATTTTGGACATTTTAAAAAATTTAAATTAATATAAATTTTAAATAAATTATTTTTTATAACTAAATAGTTCAAAATATTCGTAATAATATTGATTATAATTAAATAAATTACAAATCAGCCTTTTTAAGCCAATTCCTTTTACGTCGTAAAAAGAATGACAACCACAACATCAATTTATGAGATAAACTAATGAGATGCCCGTAATTCTTTTTAAAACTGACCATTTTTATGTTTTGAAAAATATTAATCAAAGTACAAAAACTAATTTTAAAGATAACCTTTTTAGGGTAAATGGCTAATAAATCGTTACTACGGCGTATAAAAAACAATATGCCCATCCTTGGGTGAACGTCTGCCAATAACATGCTGCTGCTGCAAAGACATCAAAATCTCCTTGTACAAGCTGGCACTATGGTCCATTTCCATCAGCATAACACCTCCAAACTTTTATTTGAAAATTTCTTTTTCACTGCACCTTTTATAAGTTTCCTAATCCTTGTACGCATCTTTCCTAAAATTTCCAACAATATGAAACCCCAAAATTGCTAAAAATTCAAAATAAAATTACAGTTCATGAGAGTCTACAGGCGCCTCAAATGGAATACCCCGTGACTTTCCAACCGTTATGAGAAAGACATGGATGGTGCATCGATAAATCAATTCCCGTGAAACGGAATCCCCATTATTAGTATAGTTGAAATGATGTAGATTGATAGGGGCAAAACTGAATCCTCTACACACACTGAAAGCATCTTTCATTAAAACAGAATGCTACTCTTCCTCATTGTGTTATGTGGCAGCTACTTCTGGAATGTCCCTCTGGCTACTGATCACCTGAAGAAGCAACACAATTTATTTAGTCATCATTGTAGTTTAGATTTAATTAAATCCAGCGAAGATCTATAGTTGTACCGTATTTTCCAGCACAGCTCCATCAGGAATTACGAGCTTCACGCCAGGTATTGGTGTAATGTTCACTTTGCCCTGCAAGATAAACCATCACCCGGGTAGGCACATGTCAATAAACAAATAAAGAGTCGGAACTAGACTAACTGGTTTATCATTTGGGGTAACCTTTATTTGTAACTACATCCATTCCATGAAAGGAGACCAATTTGAAATATTTGCGAAGTTTAAATATATAACTTTTTCCAATCTTTACCCCTAAATATAATAAATGATGGTGTGATTGTGTGTCTAAACTCGAGGATAGTGTATCATTTTATACTATCATCAATAAATAAGACTCTTTTTGTGGGACGGAGGGAGTACTGAGCTCATGTTGCAAATATTTATTGCTTCTTACAGCTAAAAAAAACCAATACCTTGAGAGTGATGCCAGTTCCGAACCAAACATCGCCAGTCACCTTCAAGCTATCAAGCTCAATAATGCTGGGAATAGACTTCAAGCGACTACGAAAATCACTAACCTGAAACAAGTAAAAATTAAAAATTAAAAATTAAAAAAAAATAAAAAAATAAATAACATGTAGGAGAATAAATTAAAAAAGAAAATATAAAATAACAGAAAAAATAATATTATCAGCAACAAAATTGCCCCAACAAATTTAACCTTGGCAAATTCAGGTCCTAATTCGATAGAAGGAAGGGAAGACTTTGATCTAGCTTCGTTACATGTTAAAATACCATGAGAGCAGGTGAACAGATCCGACTGCATAGTAAGCATTTAAATAGATTAAATAAATGACTCCTCAAAGAATGAAATTACATTTCTCACAGGCCCAATTATAACCTGGAATAGAAGCAAATCTGATGTTTCCTCCACGGGAAGATAGCGAGTTTTAGGAACGTTGATACCAATACCACGATCAAAAAACTGGATCAAACAAATCTGAAGGTTATAAACATATATTGAGAGAGGGAGAGAGAGATAAAGCTTCTACCTTTAAAATAGGAGAATTCCCCTTCTCAAGAGCACCTGTTTCCCCAAGCCTTAAGATTGCTTTCATGTCCAACCACCTGGATAAAACGAGTGTTACTATAAATGGAAACGCATGCTTACAACTTGTACTGCAATTCAAAAAGCAATACTTACAAGTTAGTTGCATCGGTAAGTTTAATCTTCTCATCCGGCTTCACAATCTGACCAATGAGATAAAGTGGAAAGAAACTCATATCAGTATATGAGTTGAGTTTTGAAACCACATACTTTTTAACGGCATGGCAAAAATGGATGGACTTGGAAAGGAGAAGAGTCACGAAACAATAAATCACAACTTACTTTTTTATCCTGCATCTTTCCAATTTCCCGTAGCTGCATCATGCAATGATAATAACAGTGTCAGCCAAGTATCTTGAGATAAGTTTATGATTATTAAATACTGTATATTATTATTTAGAGATAAAAAAATATATTTAGTAACATTTTATTTCCATTAAGGAGGCGATTATTCTGGATGCCACTCACCTTAAACTTGCTTCCTCCAGCATGACTGGCATTGCCTTCCAAGTTTGATGATTGGGTAGGCCTCACCTGGGATAGAGTAGTCACCAAGATTAAGAAAAAAGTTTAATGCAGAAGCCCATAAAAACCATATCATAGATCTTTTCATACCTCCATACAGTATTCAACATTGTTCTGGATCAAATGATTTATGATCTCTATAACATCCTATTTAAGGAGCACAATTATCCGAGAAAAAAAATGACAAAAGGTGAACGGAATATAAACATCTTACAAAACGAAGCAAAGTTCAAGTCTACAGACATAAAATTAAGCCTTCATAAAGCAAGAAAGGATACTTGGGTCAACAACATCAGCAAGGTTGTCTGAATTTAGCACGAGAAGATACTCCTTACCCTGAAAACAAGTTGGAGAAGTTAGTTACAGTTTTCTGAGAGTTTGTAATAATATCTTTTACTTCAAGTTCTGCGAACAATGACGAAGTTAAAGTTGAAAACTGAACCTTTTTTTTTGTTTGTATTTTATACTTTTAGGAGATAGTCAAATTCAACTCACAAGCAGTATACATAAACCTTACCTGTAACAATAATTCATCGAGCTTCCCACTGTTCTTCAAGGAAGCCAAAATCTCGCGGTGGTCGAAAAGAGATCTAAATATAAATTCAGTGAAAAGAAATAGGAAATACATTACAAAAATCGGGTCTTATTGTCAATGAGATAGAATGAACATGTAAATAGCTATAGTTTGTCAGTCAGTTTTTAGCAACTATAACATCAGCCGCATAGCAACATGACAGAAACATGTAGGGTACTTATCTTTGTATCAAACAAGTGAACTGTAATTTAGATAAAGTTAATTTAATTCACACCCAAGAAGGAAAGGTCACTAAGTGCAGATATTATTTGCTAAAATACCAATAATGACCATATTGCAAGAGTATGCATCATAAATCCCAATATAATAATTTGAATAATTTATCTGTGAATAAGAAAGATTAGTATATGTGAGTAAAAGTAAAGGACATACAGTTCACTGTCGATCTTTCCTTCATAAGGCATAAAATCGTTGGCATTCACTCTCTGGTATGGGCTCTACACAACATGTCGACCATGAAAAAGGCACATAATTAAGGTTCTTACAGCAAATCCAGAAATATATAATATTGAAGGAAAATATTGTGGTCTGAAAAAACAAACCTGGATTAAGGTATGAATAGTTTTATCAGAGTGTTTCTCTAAAACCTATGTTAAAAAGATACACTGATTAGCTTTCAGAATATGTGAGTGGAAACTTATGATGGGGCCTATAGAAGTAGTCACCTTAAGGGTAGCATCATGTGTGTTGACCGTATTTATCAGAAGCAGGGGAATATTGCATCCATACTTCGAATTGAGAGACTACAAACAGTAAAAAAAGCTGGACCGGTTAGAATTGGCAAAGCCAAAAATGTATTAAATGGCTAAGTAAAAACCAATATCAGTTTTTTGCTTTTTTACTTTTCGAAATGTAACATTAGCTTCAAGTATTTAGAAACCTAAACTTAGAATATTACTAAATAATGCAGCAAAAGATAACCTCGATATGATTTGCAATCAAGTCCAGACATGTTAACCCATTGCGAACTTCAATTAGTGACCTACATGAAAATTAATTAGGATATTAACAGAAATTCTAAGAGAAAATGTAA
The DNA here is from genome assembly GCA_032359685.1 of Pittosporum tobira. NCBI lineage: Eukaryota > Viridiplantae > Streptophyta > Magnoliopsida > Apiales > Pittosporaceae > Pittosporum > Pittosporum tobira. The sequence goes on along the minus strand of JAUMHB010068152.1, from coordinate 4,953 downwards.
TCTACCAAAAAGTTTAAGTTTGGGCAGGTGAAATTACGATAAGCATTTCATGTTGGCAGCTTATCTTGCATGTATCACATAAGCATACAACGTGTTAATTTGGCATGATAATGTAAATTTAAAAATAAAAAAAAAAATACAAGATAGCTTACAGGGAAAGAATATCTACATTAGCACATAATCTAACACATTATAGTTTATGGCTACAAAACAAAAATACACTTTTCACGTTGGGATAATTAATCCTAGTGGTTCTGTGAAACTCTCAAGGAAAACATTTAAATGACATTTCTACCCTTGTATGTTGCCTCCATGTCATTAAGAATCTTTGATTTCAGTTATTTTATTGGTTTTTGCTTGAATGTAAAATGACTGGTGTAAAAAGGTGTGCCTAGATGAAAAATATGAAGTTTTTGTTATAGTGTTTCACTATTTTTACTCTTTGAAGTGAATTTCATTAAACCTTTTAAATGAAATAAAAATGTTCTAAGATGTGTACCTAGATGAAAAATATGCAATTTTTGTTATAGTGTTTCACTATTTTTACTTTTGGAAGTGAATTTCAGTAGACATTTTAAAGAAAACAAAAATGTTCTATTCTTATAATTCTACTCTTTCTCTTTCAACTCTTTCATATTCGTATGCATACAAATTATGAGAAGGAGTTTAAGATAACGAAGAAATAGAAGGAATTTCATCAACCATTCCTTATCTAACAGCAACAATGTAACACGCTTGCCGAAATTATGGGTATTAGGAAAATCCTTACGTTGGCCCATCAAAACCTATCTTCGTATCCAAACCACTATTGCTCTTTACCACGACAAGCTTGTCCACAATCTTCTTAATCTCCAAGGGATCTGCTTTAAGAGACAATCTTCCAATAAAGATACTATTTTAAGAATGAATGCCCATATTTCTCAAAATTTGATTTTTTTTTTTAAAAATAAAAAATCAATGATGAATAAAGATGAAAAATAAAAAAAATATATATTGTTACCGTCGGGAGGTGGAACTAAGCTTTCGTAAGGGAGGACAAAGATTTCATCAGTTGCACAAGTGATCTTGCTATCTTCAATGGGTTGAGTTGCCTCTCTTCAATATATATTTTGTCAAAATAAATAAATAAATATATACAACAATATGTTCCCTCCCAACACAAAGCAAAACAATCAAATTGATTTATCTAGATAGTATCCTTTTAAACTACAAAAGTGCAGGATAGAATTAAAATAAAGAACTATTTTTTTATTTTTTTATTTTGGATTAAGTAGTAATTAAATAGGTTTCTTGGTATGCATACACGAGAATCCCAGATGGTAATTAAGGAAACTAACACAAAGACAGGAAAAAAGAGATATGTATTCTTCCAAAATGTGTCCCATTTCCCAATTATATTTGTGCAACAAAGAGTATTCCTTTTCCACGACTGGAATAATGAAATGACACAATACTCATAATTTCAGTGTCATGCCACTACCCGTAGCTGCTAAAGGTTTGTAAATCTAAAAATGAGACTCATTTTGTGGAACCGAGAGGGATTATGAATACTATACCTGTTACAAACTAGATTACTAAAAGTGATGGATATGAAAAAACAGATTTGTGCTACTAAAATGAATTTCAATGTACGTATATCATGATATTCAAGATAATAATCAAGCATATTATACCGAGTTTTGCCTTCGGCAATTTGCCCAACATTCCCCAAGGCTCCACCCAACTTCTTCTGCTCATAAAGAAAAGTCTTTGTGATCAAATTACAAAACAAATACACAAACTGAACCGAATCATTAGCCGGCACCGGGTAAGTAATCCTCTTGTAAACATCCCACGGCATACTCGAATCTGCCAACCCCACAATCGGAATTTGCAACCTATCCGCTTCATATATAACTGAAGATTTCCTCTCAGTATCCATAATCACCACACAATCCGGCGGCTGAATTGACCCCAGATTCAACTTCTTATTCCGGGACCTAAATTTTCTGGGACTCGAACTGTTAGTTAAAAAGCCACCTAGACGCCAGGAATTGTCGTTTTTAACACCAATTTTCTGGGTCATTTGGTCGATAATTTCATCGAACAGTTGGTTGGTGTTGACGAAGAGGAACCTGCCCTTGTGCTTAACAAGGTTCCCAATGAAGTCGCAGGCATTTCTGAGGCAAATTAGGGTTTTGTCTGAGTCCATTATGGTCATGGCGTTGCGGGAGCCATAGGTGTAGATTTTGAAATGGTGAGCCGCGACTCGGCGGCCCAGGTGGGCATTCGTGCTCAGGAGCTTTTGGATTACGACTGAGTGAATTGTCATTGTTAAAATTGAATTGGCTGTTTGTTTGCCGAAAAGGGTTGATTTTGCTTCTATTGCTTCATTTACACTCTCAGTTCATCCTGAAAAAATGGACAAAGACCAGATACCACTTTATTTATGAGTTTTCTGATGGGAGGAAAAGAATAGAAATGGAACCAATTTTCCGTCCAAACTTTTCCTCTCAAATTGGTTTTTTTTTTTTAAATAATAATCTCGACTGTACCCTCAGAAAAACAAATTACAAATATTGATTTTTCTCTTTCCAGACTCTGGAAAAATTCTTCAGAAATTCATTTTTTCCTTTTTTTTTACAAGCTGAACAGATCCACCCTCAAATTGACACAGTCAACCATTACCGATCAACAGTACCACAAACTTATTGCTACATATATCTGAAAAAATAAAATCATAAAGATAGAACAAGACCCACTTGAGATTGTTCGGGACTCGCCGATTGAAGAGAATATTATACTGGTTTCCAATGTTATGTTTCCAATACTCTGTCTTGTGTTGTGTTGGATGGATCTTGATCTTGGGTGGAATATGTATGTTGGTGTATCGGAAGGGAGGGCCGCGGCGGCAGCGTGGCTGAGACGTGCAATGAAGGGAAGGAAGGAACTGACCTATGCTTCTTTTCACTAATATTTACCAATTTTTAACTAAGGGCATGTTTCCAATATACATCCGACTTGAATTAATTATTGATGATTATAATTTATTTTTAAAATTTAATTTTAAAAAATAATTTAAAATTTTTTATAGATTAAGTATAATAATATTATTAATTTATTTTTAAATATTAATTAATAAATATTTTTTTCTCAAAAAAAATTATAATCAACAAATAAGTTATAAACTATTCGAAAATAAGTTGTACCAAATAAGCCTATAGTAATATATGTACTCCTCCGTCATATAATAATCACAATATTTTTATAACAATTATATAGTAAAGATTTTAAAGTGTACAAAAAATTAATATTAGAATAATTTATTTTATAATATTTTTTATTTTTCATATATTTATATGTTATTTTTTTAATTTAAATATTATAAAAATAAGTTATTTTAATATATTTTTTATACACTTTAAAATTTGTGTTACACAATTGTCAAAAAAATAATATTATAATTATTTTGTAACGAATGAAGTATTATTTTTTAATTTTTCTTTATAATTCATGAACAATAATTTAAAAGAAACTAAACATGTTTTCTCCAAAACTTCAGCTATGGTAAATCAGATCAGCCCGTTTTGATGTACCGATGCATCAAAACAAAGTTTAAACTAAATTTTGACTAATCATAATTAGACACATAATATAGATCACAAAACAAAAGTATTAGATCCCACCCAAAACTAACTCAAAGTTAAAAAAATAATTTGTCAAAGGCACTACTATTGCAAATGGGACCCACATCAAAACATATGCTACTTGTATGCAACCGGTTCATCAAGTTATTTTGATATATTTATTTGAAACATAAGTCTCACACAAAAGTAGAAGAATCTAAATTTAAATAGTAAGTTTTTTTATTTTGTTCCTTTTTGAAATTATATGAACTAAAAGAAAAATACAAAAAAATTAAATTTATAAATTTATAAATCGAAAACTATATACACAAAAAGAATTACAGTTAAACAAATAAATTTTTTGTGGAATATATTTATTTTATTATAGTTTAATACTATGTTAGTTTCATTGTATTAATAGTTATATTATATTGATTTTATTAAATTTATAATTTTTTTATTATCAATAATAACATTTATTTTATTATTGTTTAATATTATATAAATAATTATAATTAAGCTTCTTATTGTCAAATGTTACTCAATAAATTACTCATTTATTAAGGCAAATTTAATTATAAATAATTTTATTATATTAAATATAATTTTAATAAAAATTAAAAAATAAAATTATATTAATTATATTTAATATAATTATTTTATTGTCAATAATAACATTTATTTTATTATTGCTTAATATTATTTAAATAATTATAATTAAGCTTCTTATTGTGAAATGTTACTCAATAAATTACTCATTAATTAAGGCAACTTTAGTTATAAATAATTTTATTATATTAAATATAATTTTAATAACAATTATAATTTAAAATATATGTGTAATTTTGAAAATCAAAAATGTTTAATGTGTGTGTGTGTGTGTTGTGTGTACATATATATATATATATATATATATTGTAAGAGCCCAATAATTTCAATATTTTATGAAATTTATTTATCTTAAATAGTATTATATTGTTGGAGATAAAATAAGCTATAGGATGCTAAATACAAATATTTTTCAACAAAAGAATGTTAACGTTAACGCCAAAGAATATTTGTTCTCGTACTGTGTACCGCGTAACGACAAAATATTATTGGACCCCACAACGGAATACGTGTGCACTGTGACGCCCCCAAATTTTCACTTCTGAATCCTCGTGGAAATCTGGTCGTCAGATATCCTCTCAGTATGTTGAGTAGCCAACATTCGGCAACTCGCCCTGTTATATCTAACAAGGATCGCTCGTACGAATAAATTTACACAGTGAAAACGCAAACTTAATTAAAAGTTAAAGTCTTACAATAACAGGGTTTAATAGGCACGAACAGAAGTCGCGCAATGTTC
>JAUMHB010068141.1:0-13597 GCA_032359685.1 Pittosporum tobira | reverse complement strand
CATGGGCCAACATCTGATTGTGCACATAGTGAATTAGTTTTGATCTTTGACCAATTCAACATCTATTCTCCAACCTCTGCACCTCACAACTTTAAGAAACTTTTGTACGACATGGGACGCTAAATTTCTCTCACCTGTCACCCATTTCATCAAACACCTTATGAGTGTCGTAAACAAGATCGGACTTACAATTTAAATTAACCAAAGATCTACCCATAAACATGCTACAACAAAGCAGTTTTCTCATAAACCAATCTCATAATTTTGGGAAAACAAAGCCAGCAGTAGTGAGGGAGTCGGGAATGTGATAACATACCAGTCTGCCACAAGTCCGTGACAATGCAGACACAACCAATATTGGTGGCGGATCTGGCGTGAAACAACCATGACAATGGCTTTGGTCGACAAATGGACAGGAAAATTCAATCTTTAGTGAAGAGTTACAGCGGCAGTGAAGCACCATGGCGACGGTTGTAGTTGTGATCATCGATGGCTATAAGTTCACAGTGATACTGGAGGAAGCCAGAGTAAAAAGAAAGAGTCGTTAACTTTGACGTAATGACCAATCTGTTAGTGTAGATTATGGTCGAGAAAAGACAAACATGTGCTGAACTAACAATAAGAAGGATGAACCGACTGATAACTAAATCGGGCTTCGACGGAGATCATTCTAAATATTTTTACCTTTAACTCTAATTAGTACAACGTGGCACTCAAATGACGACTCGTATAATCGGTCAGTCCATCGGCACCTCGCCTCGTCCAAAAATAATAGAGTGTGGCTCTTGGTTTTCGGAAGGCGCTTGCATCCATCTACTTTCGACCGGATCAACACCGTCAAGGATTTGAAACTATACATCGCCCAGACATTTCCAGTTAATAGACTTAATCCATCCTACCGATTGGGTCTGACTTAGCCTATTCGGACCCAGTGGTCCAAAGGCCATAACTAAATTGCAGGACAACGTTCAATCAGCCGCCTAACGTCTGCAGCCATTTCAATTCAAAAAAAGCACGCAATGTTTACTTTATTGGTCTGAATGAGTCAATGCAAACTCTATAAATACCACCTCATTTGCACAAATGAGGGGATCCAAAAATTAATGAGTAAAAATTCTACTCAAATACACTCTCAAACACGGTAAACCTCTCCCTCTCCATCTTAAACTCTAATTATTACCTTAATCTCTCAACTAACTTAAACATCGGAGATAGAAACAAGAAAACAAACCCCTCGTGTTGCCCATATTTTCTGTGAGCCCACTTTCGCTGACGTGTTATGAGCTGAAAGTGAAGTTTGTACTTGGTCAACGATCGGATTGGTTTCAACAGGCTTATTGATCCTCCGAGCGGCGCACAACCTTGTAAAGCAATTGGATCTGCGGACTAGGAGAGGAAAATGACAAAGTGGTTGCTGGTGGTTAAGAGATTTGGTAAGGAGTGACTTAGCATGATAAAATTATAGGTATCCGCCGACGGTCGTAACTGTCGACGACAGTATAAGCAAAATATATTTGTATTAAAAATTCTAAAGTTTTGATATCATATTGGAAGAAATATAATATTATAAATTTAATATATAAAATAAAGATTACATGAGATATCTTATATAGACTTAATAATAATAATATACTTAACAATTGGTATCATTGCCCACATGTAATCTTTGCATCACAGTTGAATCTTCTTCGCTGGTATCATTGCCCACATGTAATATTTGCATCACAGTTGAATCTTCTTCGCTGGTATCATTACCCACATGTAATTTTTGCATCGCAGACATCCAATAATTTTGAGAATTGCGAATATATTACACGATGAGAGAAAAATATAAAAGAAATACAGATTGAGGAAGAGAGGGATTTATAAACTGATTTACCAGAGAGAATGAAATAAACATTATAGACCAATATCAATAATCTTATATTCCTTCCGTCATATTAAAATTGCAATACATGTTTTTTTTAGACGTTTCATTAAAATTTTAATATTCATTTTTTAAAAAATTTAATAATATAAATTGTCTAAATTAATTTTACTTTATCAAATATGGTTTACCACTTTATTTACTATTCTAACATTATGACCCACCACTTCATCCACTAATCTAATATTATGGTATATCACTTCAATTACTATTCTATTATTTAAAATTATAATATATATTATATTCCACTACTTTAACTACTATTTTATTATTTAAATTATAATATTATTAAAAATAATTTAGACAATTTACTCATAATCAAACACATTTCTTAAATTTTGTAAGAAGTCAAAATTTTGCTATAATTTTGGAAACTTCATGAATAAAGATCCAATGTAATTGATGGAAAAGAAAGGCTAAAGAACATAGATAGAGAGAAGAGGGAGAAAGGAAAAGAAAGAAAAGAGGGGGAAGAGAAGATTAATTGAAATTCCAATTCTACCCCACTGTATCTATCATCGGAATGTGCATTTAATTGTTGGATCTAAAGTATACAGGTTTTTCTTTTTCTTTTTTTTTTTATAAATTTTTTTTATTTAAGAAGTTTGGGGTGCAAAGTTTATTCTCAATCAAACTTTAGGGTGCAAAGTATACTTCAATCGTTTAAGAAAAACATATTTTTTAGTAACGGTCCAAATAAAGAAAAGAAAAGGCAATTCCGTTACACTTTCAACCAAGAACAAGGCGTATCACAAGAATATTTTTTTTAATTAAGACAGACGACAAACACTACATCTGCCAAAATAGAGTTCCACATGGATAATTTATATGATTTCATAAGAGTTGCTATGAAGAATGAATGACACAACAATAGACATAGCTTTGGAAGGTGATTATAATAAATTTGCATTTATAGACACACCATAATATAACATAAAATATTAACACCAAATCCAAGTCTTAACAGAAATATTTTCACTAAGTCTCAAAACTCAGAAGCAGTGCGACATCATTGTAGGGTACATACTGGCCAAAAAACCTGCAAGAATAATGGTATTACCAGGATGTGGAAAATAATTGTATAACAACACAAATTCAAGAACGCAGAAGAACTAGTAAAATGATGGACCGTGTAACCGTAAAATTAGTCTCTGAGAAAATATCAATTGACCCAATTATCAAATATTGCACCGTGGAACCATCATGCATAACAACGCAGAAGTCTAGCAGAAACACAACAGTGAATAGACAAAACAATCAATATCACAAAGACCAGTAAATGCCATTAAACTACCAAGCTTGTTCCACTAAGAACTAAAGATAATAAAACATACATCAAACATCACATTATATCGATCTACAATGAAACTTGCATACATATTATCTATTTTACTCTTCAATCAAGGTTGATTCACCATTCTGCTTCTTGTTGTCCTCCGAGGCAGATTTCGTATTCTGCTTGTTGTGCTTCCTTGCATACCTCTGGTTCCTTAAGAACTTGGGATCCATCTGCATCAAATATAGACTAAATATAAGGTCAAACTCAAACCTACAAAAAAGGATGCTCACAAAAAAGAATCATATTTTTTTTATAAAAAAAATATTCACTAAAAATATTCTATGCCATTTTGATTATAAAATGAGACAATCTTTTCAATTTTATCATGACAATTATATTATCATTACACTGTTGACTAATTTGAAGTTGTCTGATGGTTTGTCTGGGTTTTTAGGCTTAGTTGTTGAATCTGTTGTTAGTGGCAGTAGTGGCCTAGTTTGTATAAATAAGTTAATGGTGTGTTAGTGGTCAAATTAGTGGCTAATTGGTTCCTATTTTTCTGTTGATTACTGTTATGTATTTGCTTATATGTAAAGGCTTATTGTTTAATGAAAAGTACACCATTGAAAAGCATCTCGTGTTCCTCTCTAATATTCCAACAGTGGTATCAAAGCCCCTCATTTTTCTTTCATCAATTCTTTTTCTTTTCCATGGCTACCGATTCTAATTTTGTGCAAGGAGCTATTCCCCGTTTTGATGGTCATTATGACCATTGGAGTATGCTGATGGAAAATTTCCTATGGTCAAAAGAGTATTGGAAAATTGTTGAGTCCAGAATCAGAGAGCCGACGAAAGATGAACTTTGACAGATGCCCAGAAAGTAGAGTTTAAAGCAATAAAACTGAAAGATTTGAAAGCTAAGAATCATCTCTTTCAGGCTATTGAGCGTCCCATCCTAGAAACAGTTCTTTGTAATGAAACTTCCAAGGATATTTGGGATTCCATGAAGAAGAAGTATCAAGGCTCTGCCTGAGTGAAGCGTGCACAACTTCAAAGCTTAAGGAGGGATTTCGAGATTTTGCAGATGAAAGATGGAGAATCTGCTACTAGTTATTGTGCTAGAACCATGGAGATATGCAACAAGATGCGGTTCCATGGCGAGAAGATGGGAGATGTCACCATTGTGGAGAAAATATTGTGCTCCCTAACATCGAAGTTCGATTATGTCGTTTGCTCGATTGAGGAATCAAAAGACATAGATGCACTCTCTCTTAATGAATTGCAAAGCTCTTTGTTAGTGCATGAACAGAAGATGAATCACAGTTTACCTTCCGAGGAGCAAGCTTTAAAGGCTTCTACTAATACTCATTTCTCAAACTTTAGAGGAAGGGGTAGAGGTAGAGGTAAAGGAAGAGGAGATCGAGGCAGTAGAGATGGGGGAAATAGAAATGGCAGCAGGAATTTCAAAGCTAATGATTTTGACAAATCTAAGGTAGAGTGTTTCCGATGTCATAAATTTGGTCATTATCGTTATGAATGTTATACTAGATTGCCTAATGAAAAGGGAGAGAAGTCGAATTTTGTAGAGAATAAGGAAGGTGAGACTTTGATGCGGTTCAAGCTGAGAAAAGACTCGAGCAAAATGTTTGGTATGTGGATACGGGCTGTAGTAACCACATGACTGGAAATAAGCTTCTTTTTTCTTATTTAAATGAAGGCTTTCATTCTAAAATTAGCTTTGGTGACAGTTCTACTGTGAATGTGATGGGAAAGGGTGATATTAAGATTAGAACCAAGAATGGTTTTGTACAAACAATCTCTAATGTGTTTTATGTTCCTGCTTTGAAAAGCAATTTGTTGAGTGTTGGTCAATTACAAGAAAAGGGTTATATTATCACTATTAAGAATGGTGCTTGTGAGATTTATGATCCTACTAGAGGAGCTGTTGCTATTGTGCAAATGAGTCCTAACAGGATGTTTTTATTGAAGATTGAAAGTGTTCAATTCCGTTTGGTGGATGAAATGAAAGAACATTCATGGTTGTGGCATTTACGGTATGGCCACTTGAGTTTTGGTGGACTGAAGATCCTCCAACAAAAAAATATGGTAATTGGTCTTCCCCAAAAGTTTGTGAAGATTGTGTTGTAAGCAAACAACATCGTTCAGAATTCCCTAAAGGAAAGTCATGAAAAGCAAAAGAAGCTTTAGAATTAGTTCACTCTGACATATGTGGGCCAATAAATTCAACTTCCAATGGAGGTAAAAGATACTTTATTACTTCCATTGATGATTACTCTCGCAAAATTGGGTTTATTTTTTACAGGAAAAATCAGAGGCTTTTAGTGTATTTAAAAGCTTTAAGGCACGTGTAAAAAATGAGATGGGAAAGACGATTAAGACTCTCCGAACTGATCGCAGTAGTGAATACTGCTCTATATCATTTAAGGATTTTTATGAAGCTCGTGGCATTTGAAGAGAGTTTACAACTGCTTATACACTGCAATAAATTGGTGTATCAGAGAGGAAAAATATAACCATTCTCAATATGGTTCGAAGCTTACTAGCAAGAGGGAGAGTTCCAAAAGTTTTCTAACCGGAAACAGTAAACTAGAGCATCCACATTTTGAACAGAAGTCCCACACTTGATGTTCAAAATGTGACACCAGAGGAGGCTTGAAGTGGAAGGAGACCAGCTGTAGATCACTTTAGAATTTTTGGGAGCATTGCATATGCACATGTCCCAGATCATAAGAGGAAGAAGCTTGATGATAAAAGTAAAAATGTGTCTTTCTTAGTGTGAGTGAAACATCTAAGGCATACAAATTAATAAATCCATTGACGAAGGAGATTGTGATCAGCAGAGATATCATTTTCCATGAAGAAAACACTTGGAATTGGGATGGGCAGCAGCCTCAAGTCTTGCCTGATAATGAAGTAGAATAAACAACTCCAACGCCCAAAAATTCAACAAATGCTACTCCAGCAGCCGTTGAGATTCTGCCAACAGCAGTAAAAGAAACTGATGCAACAGTTCAATCTCTTCGTCGTGCTCGAAAAAGGCCTGCATGGATGGTAGACTATGAGGTAACTGAAATTGATGGTAACGATGATGCAATTACTCACTTTGTATTGTTTGCTGATTGTGATCTTACAAGCTTTGAAAGGAATGATACTTGGGAAAAAGGCGATGGATGTAGAAATTGAAGCCATTGAAAGGAATGATACTTAGGAGCTAGTTGATCTTCCAGAAGGACACAAAACCATTGGTGTAAAATGGGCTTCAAAACAAAGCTCAAGAAAAATGGTGCAATTGACAAGTACTAGGCATGGTTGGTGGCTAAAGGGTATAAGCAGGAATATGGGGTTGATTATAAAGAAGTTTTTGCTCCAGTTGCGAGACATGACACAATTAGGCTGGTGATTGCATTGGCGGCGCAACATTATTGGCCTATCTTCCAGCTAGATGTTAAATCAGCTTTCTTTCATGGAAACTTGGAGGAAAAGGTATTTGTTGAACAACCTCTTGGTTATGTTAAGTTTAGAAATGAGCATAAAGTGTACAGGTTGAAGAAAGCTCTTTATGGACTAAGACAAGCTCTACGGGCTTCGTATAGTCGCATTGAGGCTTATTTTCTAAAAGCAGGTTTCGAAAAGTGCCCATATCAGCACATTCTTTTTGTCAAAATTGGAGATAAAGGGAAAATGCTTATTGTGTACTTGTATGTTGATGAACTTATTTTTACTGGAAATTATGATGCTATGTTTGTATAAATAAGTTAATGGTGTGTTAGTGGTCAAATTAGTGGCTAATTGGTTCCTATTTTTCTGTTGATTACTGTTATGTATTTGCTTATATGTAAAGGCTTATTGTTTAATGAAAAGTACACCATTGAAAAGCATCTCGTGTTCCTCTCTAATATTCCAACAGTGGTATCAAAGCCCCTCATTTTTCTTTCATCAATTCTTTTTCTTTTCCATGGCTACCGATTCTAATTTTGTGCAAGGAGCTATTCCCCGTTTTGATGGTCATTATGACCATTGGAGTATGCTGATGGAAAATTTCCTATGGTCAAAAGAGTATTGGAAAATTGTTGAGTCCAGAATCAGAGAGCCGACGAAAGATGAACTTTGACAGATGCCCAGAAAGTAGAGTTTAAAGCAATAAAACTGAAAGATTTGAAAGCTAAGAATCATCTCTTTCAGGCTATTGAGCGTCCCATCCTAGAAACAGTTCTTTGTAATGAAACTTCCAAGGATATTTGGGATTCCATGAAGAAGAAGTATCAAGGCTCTGCCTGAGTGAAGCGTGCACAACTTCAAAGCTTAAGGAGGGATTTCGAGATTTTGCAGATGAAAGATGGAGAATCTGCTACTAGTTATTGTGCTAGAACCATGGAGATATGCAACAAGATGCGGTTCCATGGCGAGAAGATGGGAGATGTCACCATTGTGGAGAAAATATTGTGCTCCCTAACATCGAAGTTCGATTATGTCGTTTGCTCGATTGAGGAATCAAAAGACATAGATGCACTCTCTCTTAATGAATTGCAAAGCTCTTTGTTAGTGCATGAACAGAAGATGAATCACAGTTTACCTTCCGAGGAGCAAGCTTTAAAGGCTTCTACTAATACTCATTTCTCAAACTTTAGAGGAAGGGGTAGAGGTAGAGGTAAAGGAAGAGGAGATCGAGGCAGTAGAGATGGGGGAAATAGAAATGGCAGCAGGAATTTCAAAGCTAATGATTTTGACAAATCTAAGGTAGAGTGTTTCCGATGTCATAAATTTGGTCATTATCGTTATGAATGTTATACTAGATTGCCTAATGAAAAGGGAGAGAAGTCGAATTTTGTAGAGAATAAGGAAGGTGAGACTTTGATGCGGTTCAAGCTGAGAAAAGACTCGAGCAAAATGTTTGGTATGTGGATACGGGCTGTAGTAACCACATGACTGGAAATAAGCTTCTTTTTTCTTATTTAAATGAAGGCTTTCATTCTAAAATTAGCTTTGGTGACAGTTCTACTGTGAATGTGATGGGAAAGGGTGATATTAAGATTAGAACCAAGAATGGTTTTGTACAAACAATCTCTAATGTGTTTTATGTTCCTGCTTTGAAAAGCAATTTGTTGAGTGTTGGTCAATTACAAGAAAAGGGTTATATTATCACTATTAAGAATGGTGCTTGTGAGATTTATGATCCTACTAGAGGAGCTGTTGCTATTGTGCAAATGAGTCCTAACAGGATGTTTTTATTGAAGATTGAAAGTGTTCAATTCCGTTTGGTGGATGAAATGAAAGAACATTCATGGTTGTGGCATTTACGGTATGGCCACTTGAGTTTTGGTGGACTGAAGATCCTCCAACAAAAAAATATGGTAATTGGTCTTCCCCAAAAGTTTGTGAAGATTGTGTTGTAAGCAAACAACATCGTTCAGAATTCCCTAAAGGAAAGTCATGAAAAGCAAAAGAAGCTTTAGAATTAGTTCACTCTGACATATGTGGGCCAATAAATTCAACTTCCAATGGAGGTAAAAGATACTTTATTACTTCCATTGATGATTACTCTCGCAAAATTGGGTTTATTTTTTACAGGAAAAATCAGAGGCTTTTAGTGTATTTAAAAGCTTTAAGGCACGTGTAAAAAATGAGATGGGAAAGACGATTAAGACTCTCCGAACTGATCGCAGTAGTGAATACTGCTCTATATCATTTAAGGATTTTTATGAAGCTCGTGGCATTTGAAGAGAGTTTACAACTGCTTATACACTGCAATAAATTGGTGTATCAGAGAGGAAAAATATAACCATTCTCAATATGGTTCGAAGCTTACTAGCAAGAGGGAGAGTTCCAAAAGTTTTCTAACCGGAAACAGTAAACTAGAGCATCCACATTTTGAACAGAAGTCCCACACTTGATGTTCAAAATGTGACACCAGAGGAGGCTTGAAGTGGAAGGAGACCAGCTGTAGATCACTTTAGAATTTTTGGGAGCATTGCATATGCACATGTCCCAGATCATAAGAGGAAGAAGCTTGATGATAAAAGTAAAAATGTGTCTTTCTTAGTGTGAGTGAAACATCTAAGGCATACAAATTAATAAATCCATTGACGAAGGAGATTGTGATCAGCAGAGATATCATTTTCCATGAAGAAAACACTTGGAATTGGGATGGGCAGCAGCCTCAAGTCTTGCCTGATAATGAAGTAGAATAAACAACTCCAACGCCCAAAAATTCAACAAATGCTACTCCAGCAGCCGTTGAGATTCTGCCAACAGCAGTAAAAGAAACTGATGCAACAGTTCAATCTCTTCGTCGTGCTCGAAAAAGGCCTGCATGGATGGTAGACTATGAGGTAACTGAAATTGATGGTAACGATGATGCAATTACTCACTTTGTATTGTTTGCTGATTGTGATCTTACAAGCTTTGAAAGGAATGATACTTGGGAAAAAGGCGATGGATGTAGAAATTGAAGCCATTGAAAGGAATGATACTTAGGAGCTAGTTGATCTTCCAGAAGGACACAAAACCATTGGTGTAAAATGGGCTTCAAAACAAAGCTCAAGAAAAATGGTGCAATTGACAAGTACTAGGCATGGTTGGTGGCTAAAGGGTATAAGCAGGAATATGGGGTTGATTATAAAGAAGTTTTTGCTCCAGTTGCGAGACATGACACAATTAGGCTGGTGATTGCATTGGCGGCGCAACATTATTGGCCTATCTTCCAGCTAGATGTTAAATCAGCTTTCTTTCATGGAAACTTGGAGGAAAAGGTATTTGTTGAACAACCTCTTGGTTATGTTAAGTTTAGAAATGAGCATAAAGTGTACAGGTTGAAGAAAGCTCTTTATGGACTAAGACAAGCTCTACGGGCTTCGTATAGTCGCATTGAGGCTTATTTTCTAAAAGCAGGTTTCGAAAAGTGCCCATATCAGCACATTCTTTTTGTCAAAATTGGAGATAAAGGGAAAATGCTTATTGTGTACTTGTATGTTGATGAACTTATTTTTACTGGAAATTATGATGCTATGTTTGAAGAATTTAAGAAGTCTATGATGGATGAATTTGAGATGTCTGATCTAGGAAAAATGCATTACTTTCTTAGCATAGAAGTAGTACAATCTGCTGATGGGATTTTTGTGTCCCAAAAGAAATATGTGCGAGATATTTTTTATAGGTTTCAGATGAAGGACTGTAATCTTGTGAACACTCCAACTAAGTTTTGCTTAAAGCTAAACAAGGATCATGAAGGCAAAAAGGTGGACGACAAACTCTACAAACAAATTATAGGCAGTTTGATTTATCTAACTGCTACAAGGCCTGATATTATGTACTCTTTGAGTTTGATTAGCAGGTACATGGAGACTCCTATAGAAATGCATTTGATGGCTGCCAAGAGAATCCTTTGTTATTTGCAAGGAACTAAGGATTTCGATTTGTTCTACAAGAAGGGTGAAAAGTCAGATATGATTGGCTTCACTGATAGTGATTATGCAGGGGATCAAAATGATAGAAGGAGCACTTCGGGTTATGTTTTTATGCTGGGAACAGGGGTTGTTTCATGGTCTTCTAAGAAGCAGTCAATTATCACTCTGTCAAGTACAGAAGCTAAATTTTTTGCTGCTACAACTTGTGTTTGTCAAGCTATTTGGCTAAGGAGAATTCTTGAAGAGTTGCAGTTTAAACGAGGATGAGTTACTACAATTTTCTGTGACAATAACTCTGCCATCAAACTGTCAAAGAATCATGTGCTACATGGAATAAGAAAGCACATTGATGCGAAATTTTATTTTTTGAGAGATCTCAAGATGATAGAACTATTGATCTTACCTTCTGTAGAAGTGAAGATCAAGTTGCTGACTTTTTACCAAGTCCCTCAAGTTGGCTGCATTTCTAAAGTTAAGGAAGTTACTCGGTGTTTGTGAGTTGGAGAATCCATGTTAAACTGAATATGGAAGAATTTTTAGTTAAAGGGAGGGATTGTTGAATAATTTGAAGTTGCGTGATGGTTTGTCCAAGTCTTTAGGCTTAGTTGTTGAATTTGTTGTTAGTAGCAATAATGGCCTAGTTTGTAGGAATAACTTAATTGTGTGTTAGTGGTCAAATTAGTGGCTAATTGGTTCCTTTTTTTCTGCTTATTGCTGTTATGTATTTGCTTATATATAAAGGCTTATTGTTTAATGAAAAGTACACTACTATAAAGCATCTCTTGTTCCTCTCTAATATTCCAACATATACCACCATTAAACTAAACAATCATTCATTATTATAGGGAGATAAACATAAACAAAAATATATTAATTTCTAGAATTGTACTTTTTATAGAATAGAGAGAGTAAGTAACACCAAATTCGGATAAAACTAATGGAGCAAACTTTAAATGTATAAGAATGTACATAATATATAGCAAAAGTATACCCCTTTGGTAGAGGTGTGCATGTGCCTCTTGGGTTTTTTCATTCCATTTATGTGAGCTTTGTAAGACTGGTTATGAGCAGTGTGATTCTTGGATTTTGTCATTTCTGTACAAATACTCAATTACTATAATAATTACATTCACATGGATAATAGATTTTAAAAAATAAGAGATTTATGACTAATAAAAAGGTACGAGGATGTTAGTAGAAAAATCGAGAGAGTTAAATTATAATTAAATCTAATAATCAAATCCAAACCGACTTGGATTCAACTTGACCGTGACCGTGTGGTGAATTTGTTTTTTGTGCGTAGAAAATTTACTAATCACATTGGTCAAACTTCTTCACCATAATTAAATCATTTTAAGGCTTTTTCAAAGTCTCCTCTCTACGATTTTTTCGCTCTCTTCTCTCTAGAAACCAATTGGGTTTCAACTCTTTAGTTTGGAAAGTTCTTCTTTTTCGATCGGGACAAAATTAACTGCTTAGTGTTATTAAGAATAAGTAGTAATCGTTGTGATAATGCAAAAGTTCTACTTCCTTTAATTTTATATGGCTCCATAGTTTTTATTGGTTTGTGGATTTATTATTATCAGAGACTGCTTTCAATCAGTCTCTATAGACTATAAGCTAGTAGCTGAAGCAGTTTAATGTAGCAGAGTCTTAATAGTCAAATTAACTAGGTGACTTGATTTTGGTTTATAAAAAAATTGACACCTGCTAAGACTTATTCTTACTCAAGCTTTAAT
Source organism: Pittosporum tobira (assembly GCA_032359685.1). NCBI lineage: Eukaryota > Viridiplantae > Streptophyta > Magnoliopsida > Apiales > Pittosporaceae > Pittosporum > Pittosporum tobira. The sequence continues at coordinate 1,228 of JAUMHB010068141.1, read as the reverse complement.
TAGCTCAACCTTTCCATAAACACTTTTAACTAAAAATCTTAACTAAAAATCTAATCTTTTCGGTTGATTCTAGATCTGATTCACCGAATGGAATCAGATTATGAGTTGTGGCTTACAATACCTATTGAAAATCATACTCTAGGTGAAGAAGTAACAGAGAGGGGAATAGCCAATGTTTCCCCTCTTATGATGGATGTGCCACATAGAAGAACTAGATGGTATAATTGTTTTGGTCAGCAAAGCAATAGACAATCACAATATCTGACATGACATCATTCAGGCAGCTATTAATAACAGTTAGTTGCTTGTCGATCGAATTTTTTTGTGGGCAAAGGTGGGAAGTTTTACTGCTATTTGAAGTGTCAAATGATGAAAACATGACAGATTTTCTAGTTGGAAGCCCATGGAACATACTTGGGGCTTTGGTAGTCCTTTAACAATGGACACCAAACATACTTATCCATACTTTGCGTTTCAACACAACTACTTTATGGGTTCAAATCTATGGATGTCCATGGGAATATATGGTAGCAGAGTTAGCCATAGTTTATGGTGCAATGATAGGCTAGTTGGAAGAAGTGGATGATAGCACCATCACAGAGACCAAACTGCGTTTCATGAGGGTAAAGGTAACGATCAATACCAATGAAGCTTTGTTACCAGGTGCTTATCAAAGATAATGGTAACTTAATTTGGGCGTACTTTAAATATGAGAAAGTTTTCAATGTCTGCTACAAGTGTGGTAGGATTGGTCATATAGTTGAAATCTGTAATTGGCAACATAATTATACAAAAGAAATAATAGAGGATAGGGTTAATAAAGCAAGAATCTTCTTGTCAAATCTAGGGGGTCAAGAAAATATGCTGGTGATAGAGGATAATATCTCTATGTACACTAGGGGATGTATGAATATTAATCTAAATCGTATTACAAGGATATTGGCCATACAGACAAATGATTTCAAGCCACATATAGAAGAGTTGGTGGATGATTGGGGGGGTATACGATACACATTTTGGAGATATACAAACTTTAGAATGGCTGATATTCTCATGCCTGAATACCAAAAAGAAGGTGATGAAGAAATGGATGTTCCCAACAATGATGAGACCCCAACTGAACAATAACCAAATCATGATAATTGTGACGCCCCCAAATTTCCACCTCCAAATCTCGTGGAAATCTGGTCGTCAGTTAATAACTAAATATATTGAGAAGCCAATATTA
>JAUMHB010068097.1:0-13604 GCA_032359685.1 Pittosporum tobira | reverse complement strand
ATAATAATAATAATAATAATAATAATAATAATAATAATAATAATAATAATAATAATAATAATAATAATAATAAAAAACCCTACATTTCAAAGGCTGTAATCTATGTGATTGCACAAGCCATTTAAATAAGGGAGTATATTGATAAATTAAAGCATATATACTCATAATAACGGAGTATGAAATTTAATTACTAAGTAATCATATATATTTATATTTATATATCTCATATTTTCTTAATAGGTGGATAAGTACGCTATGCAAATCGTGTGTGTGTGTAATTAAATAGCCAGGCAAATATAATTATAAAAGCCGTATTAAATACATCACGTGCATGAAAAACAGAGCTTAGTGATTCTTGTTCATCTTTATGAGACGACAATATACGAAAGGCGAGGGATAAAATTAATTTGGTGTCCAAGCGCATGAAATATTGTAGGTATGTATTAATGACCGTCACATTGCACCCTAGCTTGGTACTGTATGAAAATTTATAACCATAGCTGCTTAAGCAAGCTTGTAGTCATTATTATTATGAATTCCTCCATCATATATATAATTATCTATATATTCCAAAGTCAGATAACTCACAAGCACTCGTAATTCAGTAAAAAGAAATTTCACTTCCCTTGAATGAAGCTACAGATTATTATTATTATTATTATTATTATTATTATTATTATTATTATTATTATTATTATTATTATTATTATTATTATTTTGTAGTCCCATATTATTATTATTATTTTGTCACAATAGATGGATGCAGAGTATCAAGAAGTCATCTAAATCCAAAAAACTTCATCACCAGGTCAGTCATGAGATCATATTATTATTAAGAAATCCAACTTGAACAAAATAAAAACAAAAGATCTCACCAAACTTTCCGAGCATTTTTACATGTGACACGAAATTATAGATTCCATTTGAAGATCACACTGAATAATTTACTAATCATCTAGATGGTAATCTGTTTATATTAATGAGAAACTCCTAATATAATACTCCTAGTTATTAATTTTGGTAAAGGAGATAGAAATTTTTATTTTTTTTTCCCTTTGGATCTACGTATTCCCACTTAGAAGATATTGGCGCTTGGTCATCAAATTTTGACTATAATTTAGCTCTTTTGTTGACTAATTCAAATACAGTTGGTCTTAGGTCAATAATTGAGCGTTTGAACTCATATAATATTCTTGTTTCTTGCTACCGATGTTTTTCGGGACGTGCTTATCTTGGTCTAGTTAGTAGTGCTAGACTTCTGGCTAGTGGTCCACTGCCACAGCATAAACCATGATATAGACCAAAAAAATAAATTAATAATAATGGTAGAGAGTGACTTGTTTCCTTTATGCATGTATACATCTATGAATAGCTATAAAGCTTTTTCCTTCTCTTTTCATTTTTTTTGACTAATCATAGCGAAAAATCTTTCAAGATTTAATTTATTCAAAGTATGATTAATACATGGGTCACGTTAGTTAGTAGAAATATAGGATTATCATTTGTTATTTTATTTTTTTTAAAGTAAATGGTACGATAATTACACTAAACATATATAAGAACATGTAAACATCAAAATTTAATTTTAATATAAATTAATTAATTAAATTTTATAATAATAGATAAGAAAATCTTGGTTGTGCACAATTTGTTTACGTAAACATTAACGTGTTCATTTTGCAGATTCTGAGAAGATGCGGAAAAGCTCTTGTTTGTTTGAGCTGTTGACTTTGCCATGAATAGAAGACAAAATGTAATCCAAACTCGCGGTCACCATATATACTAAGAAAAAAAAATCAAAATAGCAGTCAAAACGTGTTCAATCATAGTGTTGAATATTTTAGGTATATAGTTATACGTCTTCATCTATATATGTATTCTATTTAGGTTAATACCTTCACCTTTCTTCACCTAGAAATCACTGAAAGTGTAGCCATGAATAATCTGGTAATAAACACCACGATGCGTTTTAGCCGAAGGTTTGATCATGGCGGCTACTTCTACCATCCACTGGATCAGAGTTATGGGACTATCGGAGAAGATAACAATTATCGGAAAATAAATAGTTCACGGCGAAAAGTATTCAGTGTTGAAAATCATCGTATGAAGTTGGCTACTTCTTTCAGTTATAAGCGCGACAGAGCCAAGAAAAGGCAGATCTTCCTCCAAAGTTACAAGTTAGGAGGATCAAACAGTAATAATACCACTTCATGGAAAATAATAAAGTCTTGGAAGCTAAACAAGGCTGCTAATAAAGTCAAGTCGGTTGCAGTTTCAGTTGTGTCAATTTTGAGGATTAGCTCACTCAGGTCACTAAGAACGTCTTGTAAGTCCAGATTAGCCACCCGTGCCCTCTCTCCTAAGCAAGTTCCGGCATTTTGTTGAGGTTGTTTTATTTTATTTTTTTAAATTCAAGAATATGTGGAATTTAAATAGAATCAGAAAGTGAATGTGCTCTTTCAGTACTTAGCAATAGCACTCCTTCTGTTGTGGCATTCTGTTTCTAATTTCTAGTGTATCTTTTTGATGTAATGGCCGCCTCTGTTTTCCTACGACCAACGAAAATGTAAAATTGTTGTAATGGTATGTCCTTCATTTTCTATCCGCTATAACATGGCGTGCTTAGAGACCCTGCAGGGTCGATGAACAAGCCGATCTTGAATTTATTGAGCTAATTGATTTCTATTTTTATTTTTTTGCACTCTGTTAAGTTAAATGAACTTTTATAGAGTTCAACATTTAAACTTTAAACGATTTGTTTTAGCTTGTTTATGACAACTTAGTACATTTTTACCCCCTTAATGTAAATGAGTGAAGCCAAATCAAACTCAAACGCAAAAATAAGCTCATTCATTATGTTAATGAACTGAGTTCGAATTTAATCACTTAATCTCGGCTCGTTTAACACTGTCAACGAACTAGAGATGGAATGTTTTGAAGATTCCAAACCGGTTTGTTCTTTCAGAATCTGCGGATTTATGGTAGTCAATATAATTGACTCTAAATGCTCAGTTGATGAATTATGTGAAATCAACCATACTATGGATAGCAAAAAATTACAAGGCCGCTCACCAGTAACTCAGATGGCTTGTACCAAAAATAGCACATAGAGAGTCATAAAAAATCAATTTAAGCCCAAAAAAACACGGGTTATATGTATGTATATAACATAACAGAGCAGGCTATATTTTTAGACCACAAATATATAACAATAATCACCTAAATTAATGAAGCATATCTCTAAACTTTTCTTTTTCTTCTCCGAAGATATCTCTTGTCCAAATTTTGGTCTCTTTCTCGTTATTCCTCTTCTTCTGGAATACGCAGGCCCTGTTATTGATTATCATCCAACAATGTATGCACCTCCACCTCCCTACACGACGCTACAGCCGAACGGAAGCGTAAGGCCGCCTCCTTATCAACACCGCAAGGTCCCACAATATGGCCGAAAAAGATCAGGCAATCGTTGCTTAAGGTGCATATGCTGCTGTTGTTGCTTCCTCTTCATCCTAATCCTCCTTATCACGGGACTCACTTTCTATTTTTACACAGTATACCAGCCTAAGGTGCCTTCGTACAAGGTCCAATCCATGGACATCAAATCCTTCGAACCCCAAATGGATTTCAGCCTGAAAACCGAATTCGTTGTGAATGTTGAGGCCAATAATCCTAACACCCATATCAGTTTCGTCTATGGTGAAGCTAGTACAGTTGTAGTTTGGTACAAAGACTCTAACCTTTGCTCAGGGAAACTCCCGGCTTTTCACCAAGGCACTGAAAACATCACCATTATGCAAATTGACCTGAAAGGGAAGAGTGAGTTTGGCTCGGGCCTTCAAGAGGCACTTTCCGAAAACAAACACAATGGGAGGGTACCTTTGCTTGTGGTGGTAAAGGCGCCTGTAAGTGTTGTGGTGGGTAATTTGGCACTGAGGCAGTTTGTGGTGTATGTAAATTGCTCTTTGGTTCTTGATAGCTTGTCCCCCAACAAGAAACCTGGGATTATATCAAGCACATATAATGTCGATGCTTCGTTATGAGCTCAAGGGGAAAATATTTGTACGAAAATTAATGTATTGTATATGCATGTATATTAAAGCATGTGCAGGTAAAGTTTGTATGTAGGGTTTCTCTTTTGATTTGCAGTAGATGAAGATGCAAGCTTCCACCTCAGGGATCACGTAAACTTTATTGTCTAAAAGAATCCATTTATATACAAGTTTAAGAAAAACTTAATGCATGAAGCCATTCAAGATGAATGACCAAATTCTGTTGATTCAGAAAACAGTTTTTTTCACTTTTCGGTTTGGGGTTAGAATAAAACTATTTTTGAAATAAGGGGTTTAAGGCTTTAAGCGTTAGTAATTGGACCAAGAATCAATGTAATCTGGAATGCAGCCACGATCCAAGAGAATACATCGAAATGAAATCAAAGGGTATATATAACATGCTAAACACACTAGCAATTTACCCGCACTAGCACACTAATAGCTTAATCAAGGAGGCTATAGCTAATGTTTGAAATCTAAAAGGAAAAATAATAAGTGTGCATGAATCATTAGCTAGCCAGACCATTTTATCATGGACCAACACCTCAGTAAAATAATAATTTAATGAAGTCACGCTTCATTAGCATGCTATTTATACTTTTACAGCAAACAAATTGAAAATCAATTCACGAGATAGAGATGTAATATGGAGTCCAAAAATATACAAGGAGGGTAAAAAATAATCAATGTTCATTAGGATATCTGGATAATATAGGCAATTGCTTATACGCAATTGTTCACTACATTTCACTAGGATAAAAGATATGCAATTGTTGAAAAATAATTGTATCACAAGTCCACATAGAAGGAAGCGATTTTTGAAGGAAAATTTTTCATCCTGTTTAAATCACCGAAGCAAATACTAGGAGCATGAACGATGACAATGCATTTCTAACAGATGTGATTGTGAGGCGTATAGAAGCAAAAGCACACCATGACCATATATTGAAGATATTTGCAGTAAATGGATGACCAAGAAAACCAGAAACATAGGGGTGCAAACTCAGTTTAGCAGGGAAGCTTACCAAGTGGCAGTCTGGCAGGTCATCGTAATAGTTTAATGCATACAGCTAGACAAGTGGCAGCATTTCAGCCCAACTCTTCCTAAATTCATGGGAGTTAGCAATTATAGGTTCAACGGGGCAGCAAAAATAAGGTTGGCTCCAATGCGGTTGTCCCTTCAGCGGAGGTGAAAAAGGCATTCCTCCTGTTTCTTCACCTTCAAAACAAAATATAACTTCCTCCAATTCTGGCTTATCTCTTCTTTTCCCTTCAATGATACCTCCATTTCCAATCTTTTATACGGCATAAATTTAATACGATTATAAAATTAGAGATTTACACCCCAATCATTTATTTGTATAGCCACTAAATTTATAAAACCTATTCTTTCTTTTGTTCATGCATAAACTATAACTGTGGATGTTACATGTTGAATCCGAGATTTCATTTCTTCCATATTCTGACGATCATAGATTAAAGGCAGCAAGTTCAGCATCAAAGTTCCACAGAAGGAAGATTCTGGAATTGCCATGGCACCAATATTTTGCGGTGCATTACCATCATCCATACACCTTGATTCTAGCAAAATCCAGGTATGATATAGTGGTAGCACAAAAGGCCGTCATGTTCAAGGTTTTGAACTCCTATTTTTTCTTCCCTTTTCCTATCATGTGAAAACAGATTGTCAAATTGTATTTTTAAACTTGGCTAGTACAAAACAGATTGTTGAATTGAACTTTTAAATTTGGCTAGTACCTTTGAAGTTGTATTAACTATGTAGCCTAGCCTCAACCAAAGATATCCGCAATCAAAGAAATGCTGCTATCACTTTCAAGCATTTTAGAAACCCAATTGAGCATCTTGAGAAAAGAATAGAACATGTATAACAATGAACAATTAGTTTATTGAAAATAAGTGAAATATCTACTCAGGTTCACTTTTATTCTTATAGGCAATTAGAACCTTCTTGGATATAACCAAGAGGCACAAGGAAGTGGCTGCCATAGATAACTCACATCGATTGACGGGAGAACTTATGTTGATGATGGAGCTCAGAAAGAATATAATGACCTTTAGAGACATCCTTGATCTTCCACCATGTGACGACTCTGGTTCAATTGATGAGGTATTCCTTCCATTTTATATAACAGAACCAGAATGTTTCGTCGAGGAATAGACTTCACTCTTTTAACTTGTGTTTCTTTCTTCTGATAGCTGGTGATGGGAATGGTGGAGGATCTTCACAATCTTTACCCCAATGTTGTACCCGACCATATGCTGAAAGAAATACAGATATATCAGGTTTGCTCCTAGAAAGAATTTCAAAAAATTTACTCCCTCAGTCATGCAAAAAGAGTATCATTTACAAATAAAATATAATAGAGATAATAATAATAAACCTCTGTGAAAGGAGTCCCATTTAACTAATCAAAATAATTTTTACAACTAGAGGTAGAGATGAGATAGAAAAATATGTACTTAGTGTTTACAAAATTTACAATGCGAACAGAGGTAGGAATAATCTACTTTGCAAAGATCAATCTCATCAACTGATCTAAGCTAAATATTCACCTAGGGACTGGCTCATCTTTACACTGCTCTGAAATCCATCAGAGATTTGTGGGCTGAGAATCACAAATGGGTTGCTAACCTTGGAAACAGTGCAGATGGCAGCTTGGACAATAGCAGTTTGGAGCAACTTGGTGGGAAGTTTAATTTCCTTTTTTTCCCCGAGAAGATGTAGAAGTAGTAATGTAGTACCTATTCACTGAATTTAATTACTTCTATTGGTATTCAAAGTCGAAGAGTACTGGCAAACCTTGATTTGATGACTAGAGTTGCAAGACAGATGTTTGATGTGATGGATGAAGATGAAAAGAACGGAGAGGTGATACAAGGCTTGCCCTCTGGGCATATCTTAAGGGTGTCTTGTTCAAACATGAAAACTACATGCCCGCCCCCAGTATCCCCAACTTCAATCCCTCCTGAGCTGATGAAACTTGGAGGATCTATGAATGCATCTTACTCGAAAAGCCTCATCTTCTGCCTCTCAGACTTCAGGCTATGGAGAAATGCCTTTCATTTCACATGGTCCCTCATTCACCCTCTCCAGGATGTACCCCCAGAAAAGAAAAGGAAAAGACATATAATGAGCTACGGGCAGATGTTCAAGAAGCAAAGAGCATTGCATATTAGTACCAACGAAAGCAACAAATGAAGGATCAGAAGATTCCAGACCTACATACAATTCGTCAAGAATTTTCATCAACACTAGTTCAGATAAAATGTTTGAAGCAAAAAAGCAAGCAGAGACAGCAGCGCCACCTCCGACACCAACACCAAATCATCCTTTAATGGCATTCACGACACAATCCAACACTCCTACAAACATAATAGAAATCCCACCTCCACCACCCATTCTAACTTCTAAAGAATCAGCACCAGCCCCGCCTGTCCTACTGGCAAAAGGAGGTGCTCCACCACCACCTCCACCACTTGGCGCATCAAAAGCCCTCTGACCAAAGAAGGCAAATACCAAACGGAAGAGATCAACCCACATGGCTAAGATGTATGGAATTCTCAAGGGGAAAGTGGAAGGATCTGTACTGAATGTTAAAAGATCGCATGGGAGAAAGAATCAGGTCAGGGGATCTTCTGGAGGAAAGCAGGGAATGGCTGATGCCCTAGCAGAGATGACAAAGAGGTATTACTGCTACAGCCCTGATTACCTATTTAGTCTCTTCTATTTCACACCACAGCATAATTTCGGTAAAATAGCTATGTTCTGTTTCTTATGACTTGGTTTTATATTCTTTTGGTTCTTAGATCTGCATATTACCAACAGATTCAAGAAGATATTCAGAAGCATTCAAAATCAATCATGAAGTTAAAAGCTGACATCTGTTCCTTTCAAACAAAGGATATGTCTAGCTCGTAAAATTTCACAAACATGGGGAACAACATTTAGAGCCGTTGACTGACGAGCCACAAGTAACTAACATTCCTATAGGTTTCTAATTTTAGTTAGATGGTTATTCCTTTATACACTGTTCCAAAATTCCTATAGGTTTTGGCAAAGTTTGAAGATTTTCCTGCAAAAAAACTGGAATCATTAAGGATGGCGGCAGCAGTTCATTCTAAGCTGGAAGGAACAGTCAGTAATCTTAAGAACTGGAAAATAGAGCCCCTTCTGGGGCAGCTCCTTGACAAGGTTGAGTGCTACTTCAATAAGGTATGACTTTCATAGTTAAGAAGTATGCAATTTACTTTCCATGTTCCTGTCATTGATCATATAGAACAAATGTTGAACAAGAAATGAAGATTACTTGTTGACAGATCAAAGGAGAAATAGATGCTGTAGAGAGGACTAAAGATGAAGATACTAAGAAATTTCAGAGTCACAACATCCATTTTGACTTCCCTATTATGGTGCGGATCAAGGAATCCATGGCAATTCTCACAAGCATAACAACAAGCAGCTGAACTGCTTTCTCAAATAGAAAAAAAACAATATTTTATAGCAATGAATGAATAAGAAGAGCGCGGACACACACATAAAGAATAATGTAAGGAGTTTCCCTTTCATTAGAGTGCTTAGCAGCTTTTTTTCTCCACGCTGAAGCAGACCCCCCACCCCACACTTCACGTTTACCCGTCCTGCCATTAGTTGGTCACTACTTAATACTGCTGACCGATTAAGTAAAAGTGTATTGACTGTTTGATTGGATTAAGAAAATTGCTTAATGGGTCTTAAAATTGCTGACTGAAAAAGCTTTATTGGGGCAGCTTATTCAGTCAGCCGGCCGACGGAATGGTAGATTTACAAGTCTACAAATTAGCTAGGTGGTAGACTTTAGTGATTTTCCGGTGCATATCTGGACAGCTAAAAAAGATGGCACAGCATGTAATTCTCGAACCAAATGTTCATGATTATTTAAAATAATTAATTTGTGTATACTAGTCTACTAGAATTGAAACTGGAAAAATTCAATGTAAAAATTTATTATATAATCGTTTTCTTGAATTTAAATCTTTCTTTATAGTTTTAGAAACAACTAAATTTATATAAAAAATAAAATAAAATTAGTTTTGAAATATTGTTTTAGAATGAATCAATTCAATTAACAAGTCCAAAATAAATTATAATTACCATATCTAACAAAATGTCTATTCAAAATTCAATAAAAGAAACACCAATACGATATAAACAACTTCATAACTCATGTTATGAACTACTCCTGGGAAAAAGTTATTATATATTAATTCGGATTCATAATAATTAAACAACATTTTAAGACAAGTATCAGGATTAAAATAGGAAAGTACATTCATTCAAATAATTTAAGTAAACAGATTATTTGTTAAACAGTTTCCTTTACCAATATATATATATAAAGAGGCAAAACAAAGCAATTCAGTTGTGTCAACCCAACAAAATTCAATTGAGTTTGCAACTTAAGGGTGATGTTCACTTGAGCGTTAGACGAGTCAATCAATTATTCCCCAAACATTAATGACTTTATTATAAAACGTCATTACATGCATAAATTTGGTAACCAAACTCATGTTAATCAATTAGTTTTCCATAACATTAATTATCGGTTAAATTATATTATCATTTTATTTGGGACGGTATGGGTTATGTTCTATCAAACCAAAATTTTTATTTTCTATTCAATGAAAATTTCTCAAGAATTCCTTATAGACAACATATAACATATATAAAAGAACATAACCAATTAAATATCCGCGCAACAATTTCCGATCCTTGGCTTTGTTTAAGGATAGGTCTCTCATGAGATCGTCGAGTCAGCAAGACTTGAACTTTCTAATAGACAACTCCTCTTCCTCAAGTTGTACCTTAACCATTGGCCAATGTGTCAGCTCATCCAATATTATTAGGTGGAATTCTAATGAGTTTATTAATTTTTCAGTAATTATTGAGTACATCAAATATGGTAGTGATTAACACCCGAATATTTATTTTCGGTGTTAGGTCCTCTCTTCACCAAGTAAATCTGCTTAACGAGTTTTAAAATACTATTTATATTTGAGTGTGCAGGAGATGAGCAGATGTTTACACAGTTGTGTGATTATGAGGATTTAAGTGATATATTTTACTATTAATTTGTTGGGGATACATCTCTTAAAATACTCATGTTCACACAATTACGTGAGCATACGCTCACACTCTTTTTCTCAAGATTTATTCTTTATATATTTATTCCTCATAAAATTGTATTAAATGTGTTTCTTAAAATATGTGCTTGAATTTGAAAATGCTATTTAGTAGAAATTTGAATTTATTAATATTCGATTATGTTTTGCTAAATCAAAGGTGTTCAACTTGTCAATCTTACATCTTGATTTGCTAAATTAAAGGCACTAATCAGAATATTTTTTTCAAACTATAAAAAGCAAAAGCTAATAAAAAGCAAAAACACAGTGATAAAAGGAAGAACTATTTATAGCTTGATCATTATTCAATAATTTAATACCGAGTTATCTGAGTATAGTAATAAAGAAGCCTACCCACAAAGAGCAAAACCCCAATTTTGTGCAAAGCACCAAAATAAAATGCAATATAGACGTATATATGTGTAACATAAACTTACTTTGGAACTTATTCAAAAACTAGTTCTTTACATGCGCGATGCTCAGGAATTATTCAATAAAAATATATATATTAAATTAAATATTAAATTGAAAGAATTATTAAAATCATTTAAAAACTAAATCAGAAGAAATGAAAACCATATTAAATCTTTAAAAAATGATCAAGAATACCATAATTGACTCATATTGTACTAAAATTTGTTCATATGTGGGATATAATTAAACAGTATATATATAATTTCAAAATAAAGGAATTTTAACAAAAAATCTGGTTTATATAATTTTCGTTTATGTATTTTGTAATATATCTCTTAATAAAATTATTCGTAATGGACTTCATCAAATATTGTGCTTATTTGAGAATGAAAGTGTGTGATAACAGACCAATTTTGAGACAGAATAACGAGAAATGAGAAACCAATTTTTTTTAAGAAATCAATACACTTTTAATTCAATATTATTAATAAGTATCCTCATGATAAATCTTTCCCACTAAGAAATTATATCGTATCAAATTGTTACTACATTTTTGACCCAAAAAAAAAAAAGACATTTATTATATTCTTACCTGGGCTCTCATTTGAGGTAGCACCAAATTTTTTTTGTGCTTTGTCAAAAAGAAGAATAACATGGACACTTCTATTAAATAATAAAAAAATTATTAACATTAATCCTGATCATAATTGCTTAAACCAAAAATGAAACAACTTTACCTATTTTTCAATGAATATACTTTTTTTTACATTTATCATGCAAATAGTAACTCTCAATAACTATTTTATAATAACTGTTAAAAAAAAAAATACAAAACTTTTAAGTGCTTTGATTTTGCATACATTTGTCATAAAAAAATACATACACATATAATTACATTTGTATATTATATAAATGTACAAATTAGGCATTTTCTGTAACTCCCTCTTTTATTGTTCTATGATTAAGGAGTCATGAATAGACCTTAAATATTCAAGGAAGGTTTCTCCCTCTTTGTTTTATCTCATTGATAAATAACAACACATAAGGGCTGCTTGAGGGATGATTGATAGGTTTATACTAATGTTTTTTCTAATGGGTCGTGTAGGAGGCAAACATATCATCAAACAAAAAGGCAAGCTGATGGTGTACAACAAGCCACCGAAGGTCCAAGAGGAGAGCCAAATCCCGCAAAACAATCTGGTAAAATTATTATCTATTTATAAAGTGAGAGCAAACATATGAAGCCTCCGTGTCACAGTAGATAACAAAATTACACTCTAATTTTAAATTAAAATTAATTTTTAATTTCATTTTATATAAATTTATATTTTATTTAAAAAATTTAACTTGCACACGCAACACGTGTGCCTTTGATCTAATTATACACTAAGCAACATATAACAACAAATAATCTTCTACTGTTGTCCAAAAAAATGTATAAGAAATATATATATATATATACACACACACACACATACATATTGCAAGTATGATGGAAGCAAATAGATTGCTGTAAAGTAACCAGAAAAGAGAGTAGTGTCATATGAATCAAGCATAATTTTTAAATAGTAAATAATACTTCACAATAATTGTATGGTATAACTTACAATTTTGAAGAAACAGAACAACTTAGGGAAAGACTGAAATCATGTCAGAAATTAAATACAATTTGATAAATATAAAATGTTTAAATTTTAATCAAACCATAAAAAACGACCCCATCTGAATGCTTTTTTAAATCCATATATGATTGTTTAACTGTCATGGATAGAACGAGTGTTTTGATATTGGAAACAAAAAGAATCCATATAACAAGTAGATTGTTTGATGTTTTTAATACCTAAATTAAAGGAATGCATAGAGTAGAACTGTCTCTATGGTTTGAGAATGTTTTCTATATTTTTAAAACACGTTCAAGGAATAAATATTGTTTTTTTTTTTTTTAATTAAAAAAAAAAAAAGAGCAAATCTTGTGCACTTTTCACCTTCTTTTTGTTATTGATGTCTTTTGAATCTATCCTGGAGTCGATAGGAGAAAACGGAACTCAATTTATTTTATTTTTATTTATTTTTGACTTAATTCCTCTTTCCTTTTGTTCTACTTCAAATTTTGCGATGTTTGAGTAATAAAGTTATGATTGATTATGTTATAATATTTTATTAGTTACAAAATTATAATATGAATTACATATTACTTTGATAATTTCAATTTTAAATCTATAAACAAAACATCATATGATTTGTATAGGGTTAGCAAAATAATTCAATCATTCAAGTATGTTTAATTATTCAAAATTTTTAATTCAATTTTGTCAAACAACGATAATAAATGGGTTAGTGTCTGTTTGACACAATTTATTTCAGAACAACTTAAAATTTATTTTATAACTAGAATAAATTATAAGTTGAAAAAAATACCTATTGACCAACTTTTTAAAATAAGTTAATAGTATATGTTATACTTAACTTATATTTTTTTTTAAATTAATAAAAATAACTAATTTCAAAGTAGTTGACTTTTAAAAATAAGTTATAATCAATTTTAATAAATTGAAATAAATAGGCCCTTAGGTTGTTTAACAGAGATGCATGATGCATGGATGCTAAAGCCACGTAGTTGGATTGCCCCAACCCGAGAAAATAAATTTGGTTTAATGTTATACAATATTTGTTCGTATGACCACTAATTCATTATTTTAATTTATAAATTATTGAAGTACATATTATTTTTTTCAAAACAAAAGAAATATTTTTCATATGATAAAAGAATTTAATTAATATAATAAATAATTAATATGATATATAAACTGTTCCATATGTCCTAAAAATAATGACCCAACGATTTTTTTTTTTGTTTTAAAAACAATGATATAAATAACTCTCTTTTTGATAAAATATTTTTTTTGCATTTTTTTAAAGGTGAAAACTTAACTTCTATAAGTTGGCTGAAATAATAATTGG
>JAUMHB010068075.1:0-13607 GCA_032359685.1 Pittosporum tobira | reverse complement strand
CCGATCTGGAACGCTGCAGAGCTTCGAACGACGAACCGCGGAATCAAAATGGCATATTCGGACAAAAGAGGAAATTTCGTCAAACATCATCCACGGCCGTGGCTCCTCCCACGACCGTGGCTCCAGCCACGGTCAGACCGTGGGGGCCACTGGTCTCAGTGCAAAGTTTCGATTTTCAAAATTTGACTTGCCTCGATTCACGAGCCAAAAAGTCAAAATCCGAAAAACACAATATTATACTCTATCCCTACATTTTGGCACGCTGCGATCGTAACGGCACTATCCATTTTTCCATACGATGCTCCGGTCAAAAAAGTCAACTATGGGCCCGGTCGGGTCAAAAAGTCAAAGGTGACTCGGTTCACTGTTTTTCCGCGCTGATTCCAGATCTTCCATCGGATTATGATTCTGAGCATTATATAACTCTCAGGTCCAAAATGACCAACATGCCCTTGGGCACGATGAATGTCAAACTGACCAAAATGCTCTCGGCATTAAATTACTATTTTAACTCCGTTCTTCAAAACGTAACCGCGAAAAATAATTCAACTAGAGAAATAACAATATGAAGATTTTATTTATTAAATCATTCTCAAATTTTCGAGTTCTCACAGCCACGCCTAAGGAGCTAAAAAGGGGATGCAAATTTCATGTTTTATATACTTAGCAACTTGAGAGCAAAATAATAAAGAAAAAGCAAAATACTCCTTAGCCAAAGCCACGGGTTGAAGGCTTAAAAGACTATCACCATATTTCTTCTACTTTATGATCTAGTGAGTGATAAGAGAGCATCAAAAAGGCCATGAAAGTGAACCTTAGCCAAAGGAAACCACCAAAAACACTTGAAAATTCTTGTCAGTCAAGATCAAAGCCCTAAACCCTCAAGAAAAACCTAGCAAGATCAAAGCCCCTATACCTCAAACCAACCATTTGGAACCCTAGAATAGCTCTTAGAAGGTCGGATTCCAAGCTAGAAAGGTGATCCAAGCTTTGGGAGATCAAGAATACTTTGAAGGAATTGAAGAGCTTCAAGGGTAAATTCTCAAACCTAACCTAGTTTTCTCCTTATCCGTGCTTAGTATTGATATAAATGAGCATGATTATATAGATAGTGATATTGGTAGTTTGTAATCATGGTTGAGTTATGATGGAAGATGGGAACCTCATCATGAGGGTAAAGGTGTTTGATTGTTATTGTGGAATTTGCCAAAGGGAATGATTATTTCATGGAAAAAAATAATGGATTGGGATACATGTTAAGTGATATTCATGATTTGGTCATACTTAGATATGTATATAAGTGCTTGGAAAGGTATTTAAAAGAGTTAAAGAAGTTTTCCCAAAAGTTTCAAATCTGGAAATTTGGTATTACAGCCCCAATCCGAATTTTGTAGAAAAATATGGGTATGTCCAATGGACTCCAAACTTATTTTGAAAGTACATTAATATGCTTAGTTGATGTCTAAAGTTTTTTTTAAATTTATGAGTTCATTTGGTATTTTAATAAATTTCAGAAGGGGACTGCTGTAACTTGTCGAAAAACAGAGGATTGGAACTTTGTTCTGTTGAAAGGCTATAACTTTTTCATTGTAAGTCCAAATTGAGTGATTCCAGTGCCTAAATGAATATATTTAAGTCTAGTTTTTGTAAAGATAGATTATGATAACATAATAGTTGTAAAAAATAAGTTATGACTATTTGAGTCTATAGGGTATAGAACTAAAAATACTGAAAATTTATCCAACTTTGAGGAACGATATCTTCTTCATAGTAACTCGGAATTTGATAATTCTTGAGCCTATTTCAAGCTCTGAAAGAAATAATTGGTTCATATAGGTTAAATTACTAAGAGGATGTTTTTAACATAAATTGAATATAACATTAGGTGAGTAAAGGGATCGACTAGAACCGATAGCCATGAAAATTAATGAGGTCACTAACATAAGTTATTTATAATTATATGAAGTTTTTTAAAGAGTCGGTAAAGGTATTGTGGAGTAAGTAAAGCAGTAAGTCAGGCAAGTATATTTACTCGCCCTTTTCACGTGCAGTTTATTGTTTCCTTGTACGTGGCTTTGATTGTCATGAATGCATAAACTTGATGTTAGTGGTATGCCCTAGGATCCAATCATAAATCGTACTCTATTATTAGTTGTGGAGAATGTTGTGTCGGAAAAATCGACCTTCACCTAACTTAGGTAGTTATAATGTCTTGCTAGAGGCCGCTTATAACTTGTGGGCCGAAAAGGAGTTTTGGGCCTACTACTAATGTTAGGTGAACCTACAGGGTCATACACTAAGCGAACTGAGCTTATAATGTATTGGGCCTGACAGCTAGGGTTTCCTTGATCTATCTTATATCTCTAATTAAAAGGGGTAGATTATATATAGAGGAATATAAGCCTTTTGAAGAACACTAATCACTGCAAAGTGTTGAGAGAGACTTAGAGAAAAGAAAACTGAAAAACTGTGCTAGCACGCACAAGGCTCGGGCTCAGTTCGTGTGTGTGGATACCAGTAGAGGCGTAACGATTGACACCTTGATCCAGATGCAATTGTTCTTCTCATCTCCATCGAAATTTATTCAGGTATAATCGAACTTGTATTTAGGTTTCAATATACGCATGGTTCCTGGAATTTGGATAATATGTTTTTCGTTTAAATCCCGCATCAAATTTTGATCTGAAATCCAACAGTGAATTCCTTGTGCATGATGGTATGTAGTTTTCAAATGATTGTTTTAATGAAAAATATACATTTTAGTGATGCATATATTGGAAATGATGTCTGGAATTTGTTATTTCTATTTGATTTTGATGCTTTGTGGGGTCCAGTCCAGAGAAGTGGACTGGGAAAAAAAGAGCTCTGTGGGGTCCAATCCAAAGAAGCGGACTGGGAAAGAAATCATGTTATACATTTTGAGTTTCTAATTTATGACTTTGAGAATGGAGTTTTCATGTTTCAGTTTTTTTTGAGAAATGATTTTATTATGAAATGTTTTTGAAATGTCTTGGTTAATGATTATGTATTTAAACGTTGAGGGGAATGTACTTGCTGAACATTCTTCGCTCATTCTTGTTGTGGTTTAAGTTTTTGTAGATTCTAGACTGATATGAAGTATTCGAAAACTTTGAACGAGACGTGTAGCTGGGGATTTGTCTAGCTCGGAAGAGGAGTTGAAGGAGGTTGTACTTATTCGGAGTAAAATTCAATTGTAATGAAATATTTTCGCTGCATTATAATAGTACAACATTGTTATGTAAGATCCTGAGAAGTTGTAAAACAAAGAAAATATTCATTTAATGGATGATGATAGTAAGAAGTGTATTAGACAACTGGTTTCCAATGAATAGTGAATGGACTAGAGACCAGGGCGTCACATATTCTCCTTTAGCTATCTCTGAAAAAGTTTTAAGAAAGACACGAATGAGCTAAAAGCCCAACAAGTACACTTCCTCTAAAAATAATATTTTTCATAAAACATTTTATTTGTAAAATTATTTTCAAGACTCATATTGCATAAAATATATTTAAATTGTTTTGAGACATAAATTATTTTAAATTCATAAATATACATTGGATTCTATTTTTCAACTTTTTCACATCTAGTATAAATACATAGTCCAAACTAGACTACGATCATACTCATCTAGCCTGTATACGTAATTTAGATCGAACTACCATCATGCTTATCCAGTCGATCATCAACTTCGACTGGACTACCATCATACTCATCCAGTCAAACATCAAGTCTGACTGGACTAACATCACGCTCATCTAGCCTTTATTGTTTAGACTATACTACAACATGCTCATTCAGCCGTACCCAAGGTATTGACTGAACTACAAACATAGTCATCCAGCCGAACAAAAAGTCCGACTAACCTACACGGTAATCACCAGAGTCTTTGCTCGGTTGGCAAATTTGATCATCATTTTCATTTATTAAAAACACTTTTCACTTTAATCTTCAACATCTGTACTCTTAACATAACTTGTGCAACATAACCATGGAAATCATGTACATTGAAACCATAAATTATATACAACCTTACTTCATCCAAACTAATCCAAGGTGATGATCATCTGAAAACTTATCCATTTTTATCCAAATATTTGTAAATAAAAATAACATTCTCATTTGAAACAATAACATTTGTACGAAAAAAGGGAGTGAGAAAAGTGTACTTGCCTCATTGAGCTCTATTACCATCCAATTACCTTTGAATCCTCCTCATCCTTTAAACATAGTCCTAGAATCATAAATAATATTACATTAGTGACGTTACTATTTCCATGTCTTGTAATCCCATTTGATGCCTTTATACTTCTAATGTCTTTTTTCAGGTCCAAGATGTCCATTAAACTTAAATATACACAACTCATGCTACAAAACCTTCTCAGCACTTTGACCATTGTAACCAAATTCTATACTTTTAGACCGTGTAATAGGCTCAAGAATCACTAAATTCTGATGAATAACGAATGAGATATCATTCCCCAAAGTTTACTAAAATCTCAGATTTTTTGGAATACTGAAAGTTTGCTACAACTTGCTTAAAACTAATTATAAAAATACAAAATGATCTCAAAATTGGAAAATATTTAGGGAGAGTAAACTATCTTGTCTTAGTATACTCTAAAAAGTTTCATGAATTTTTGACCAATATGCTATTTTAGATGATTTTTCAAACTCAACTGAAAACCCAACTTCCTCTGTTCTGCACCCCTCGGACTTAAACTATCACAACTTATTCCATACAACTCCTGTGTTATCACACCCTATTTTTCTAGAAACTATATTTCAGTATCTTCTTTTGGGATATGTAATTACTCAATTTAGACTTATAAAGAAAAAGATACAATCTTCCAAAGTCAGAACAGAGTTTCTGCTCCTCTGTTTCTGCATAAAGTTATAGCAGTCTTATTTCGTCAATTTATTAAAATATTAGGTGAACTCTAAAATTTACGAAACTATTTGGACATCAACTATACATTGTAAAGTACTTCCATAAAGCGTTTAGAGTCCATTGGACAAACCCATACTTTTCTATAATTTTCGGATTGGGGCTGCATAACCAAATTTTCAGATTTTGTAACTTTTATAAAAACTTTCTTAAATCTCTTGCTAAGCTCCTATATGCATTCCTAAGCATAATCATTCCATTTTAACACTTTATGCCACTCCTAATTCACTATTTTCTTTATGTAACATTTTCTTACTTTCCATGAAATAATTATTTCTCCCCTTGGCAATCCCCTCAACAGAAAGAACAATAACCATAATCCATATGCACGAAATCCCATCCTCCTTGATATACCAAATCAATAACACATACCAAAATGTTCATCAAGTTACATAAATCTATTTAATCATGCTCATCCCTGTCAATTTTACGTTTACCTTAAATCATGAATGAAAAATAATAACCAAGATGATGTTATATACCTTTATACTTGAAGTATCTTGAGCCTTCCAATCCACCAATTGGTCCTTGATAGCATCAAATCCAAACTCCCAGTGCTTGATCAAACTCCAAGATGATGATTTAGCCTCTTTTATAATTTGATGAACCACTAAGATTTGATCAACCTTATAACCTCTTTTATAATATTTCGGCCATGTTGGTTGTGGTTGAGCTTGATCCATGCTTGGTTTGATCTTGGTCCGTGAATTGCCTTGCTTTTGGTCCATACTAGCTAGTAGTCCATACATAATATAAATATTAAACCACTACCTTTGATCCATAAGAATACTTATACATAATTTCTTCCATTTAAATAATTCACATTATACACAATTAATTTACATAAACCGCTAACTTAAATTTTTGGGATCTCATAATGTTAATAATTGGTGGATTCGTAACTTATTTTTTGTTTACAAGCATGTTATTGTTCATAGATTGGATGGTTGATTTATTAATTGGTTTAAAGTAGTTTAAACTCTAGTCTTTAGATGGTATAAAATTAGTATTGGAGATATAATTATTTTTAAGTTGATGCAAGGATGATTAAAGGAAGATTAAAGAAGTTAAATGGTTGTTATCAAAACATGCAGAATATGAAAATTTTTACTAACGGGACTGTTTTGAAATTCATATAAAATAATTGGATTTCCCAATGGACTTTAAACTTTTAATAGACATACTTGGATACATTTAGTTGATGTTTACCAAGTATCATAATTTTTGGAATTGATTTGGTATTTTAATAAATTTCTAGAATGGGACTGCTATAACTTTCTACAGAAACAGAGAAACTGAGACTCTATTTTGACTTTGGAGAATCATATCTTTTTTATTACAAGTTCAAATTGCGTGATTAAAGAGTTTATATGTATATAATGAAGTCTATTTTCTGAAAAAATTGGTCATGTTAATATAGGAGTCCTCTAGAATAAGGGATACCTATTTAAGTATAGAGGGTGCAGAACAGAAGAATCCTGATTTTCAGTCAAGTTTGAAAAATCATAGAAAATAATTATTAGTAAAACATCCATGAAAATTTTATAGAGTATACTTGGACAAGTTTTGTTTATTTTCAAATAATCTTATCATATTTGGATATCATTTTATATTTTTGTAAAATGCTCAAAGTAGGGTATAGAAACTTTCTGCAGAGTAGAAAATTTTGGAAATTGACCCAAATTTGGAAAAATGATATCTTCTTTATAGAAATTCGAAATTTAGTGATTCTTGAGCCTATTGCTAGCTTCAAAACTATAAAATTTGATAAAAATAGTTAAAGTACTGAGAGAATTCTGTAGCATGAGTTGATCATATTTAAGTACGATGAACTCCTTGGACCTCAAATATAATATTAGAAGAATAAAAGGATCAAATGAGATCACAAGCTATGAAAATTAATGAGGTGACTAACATAAGGTTATTCATGGTTATAGGAAATTATTTAGAGCTGAGGAGGATATTAAAGGTATTTGAAACGGTAAATGAGCACAACAAGGCAAATACACTCTTCTCGTTCCTTTTTACGCACAAAATTTCAAAATTTCATTGTTTCAAATGTGGAAGTTATTCTTATTTACAATTATTTGCAAGAAAAATGTGAATGTAAATTTATTTGTAGATATGTGCAAAGTTATTGTGACATTCTTAGATGACTTTCAAGTATGCCTACTGAATGCAAGAAAAGTATCGTATGCATACGTGTAATGTGTCATATGCTTACGTGTAATGTGCCAAAAAATCCTGTAGATGCATGATTGTGCCATATGCATTTTATGTAATGTGTCGTGTGCTTACGTGTAAAGTGTCGTATGCATGTGTGTAATGTGTTGTGTGCTTATGTGTAAAGTGTCGTATGCTTACATGTAACGGGCCATATGCATACGTGTAAGCTATGAAGGATCACTTCTGCTCAGTTGGGATGGAGGCTGGTGGAGGTGTAATTACAAATTGGTTTGGTATATTTATTTGTTTAAAGTTGCTTGAAAATTTTTTCCATGATTTATTTATATGCTTGTGATTCACCCAAGTGGAATAAAAATCCACTATGTGTTTGTGGATTAAACGTGATTCAAATTTTAAAATAGTTTAGTTTCAAAACGGTTTGAATTCAAATGTTCTGCATTTACAAGGAATGGGTTTTATTGTAAATAAAATTATTTTAAATTAAATATTAGAGCATTAAAAGTGGTGTACTTACTGAGCGTAATTTGCTCACTCTTGTCATGTTTAAATGTTTTTTTATCTAGAGTAAACCGTTAGAGAGTGCACAAAGGATTTTGGACGAGGCGTGTAGCTGGGGATTTGTCTAGCCCGAGAAAAAAGATTGAAGTGAGTAATTGGTTATCAAATGTTGTAAATAAATATTGTCTATCCTTTATGTGCTTTTCACTGCATCGCAGTGGACTATTGATGAAATATAAGATCCTGAGAAAGACTGAACAAGAAAAATATTACTGTATTTTAAAATAAAAGTTTGAAATGTATTTTGACGACCGGTTTTCCATGAAATGTGAGTAGTGGAAACCGAGGGGTGTCACAAATATTGTATGACATATATTTATTTATTGTTTCTAAAAAAAAGCATCAGTGAATATATAATGATGTACTACATGTGAAGTTACTCATGGTAAGATTGATCTGTCTTTCTTTGTGTGAGCCTCAATGTATAAGGTAGCTCGGTGCATGGATTTTCCTTTCTCTCCTTCAAGGAAACCCAATCCAAAACTTTTTAGAAGTTAATATATTTTTATCGAAGTATTAGACTTTGTGTGAGCCTCCATGTATAAGGCTGCTCGATGCTACAAATTTTCTTACCAATTCACATTTTGTCTTTGCAATTGATTTAGTACCCAAAGTATGCCCTGCGGGTTTCTTTTTAACATGCTCTGGATTTTGTGCTGATGCTTTCTCCACAAAAGTCAATAATTATCATATGTTAATGTATTTGTTGACTCAAATATTTATTACACATATTTTAAAGTTTCTTCAGCAGTTTATAGCACATAAGCCTATGAATTAGTTCAAGCAATGATAGAGCTAGACCACCAGTTATAGGATAGGAGAGTCAATTCAAGCAACTAGACTATAGTAGACTCTTAGAGATAAGTTTGTTTCCCGAAGACTCTAAGACACCCTATATTTATGGATGGAGGTATATATAATATAAAGGTACTGATCATAATTGGTATGCTCATCCTAACATTGGATGGAGGAATTTACAATATAAAGGTACTGATCAGAATTGCTTAAGAACAAATCCAAGGTGCACTAATATACGGGTACCAATCAGTTTTAAAAATTTCACACATCAATATCACTAAAAGAAGCAACAAGATCCACTTTCTATATTCAATTTAAAAGTTCAATTCAACGATGCATGCATATATTCTCTAGTACCTAGAAGAAATTACATGAGTTCATAAAACATAATTTTATAGTATTGATACACATGTTTTCGTTCAAATGTCTGCATGAACACACACACCCACACCACAATCAACCAATACCAGTCCAACTAACACAATAAATATATAAAACTGCAATTCATAGGTAGGCATATGCATCTAAATCTTGTGATCATACTAATACGGTAAGCCAAAAGTGGAAAGTAATAAATGATACCATTGCTCTTTCAGTAAGCCAAGAGTCAACTAGAACTGCCCATTGAGTTGGTTCCACACAAGGATTACCAACTATAGATTCAAGAGATTTAGCATGATCACTCGGCACAAAGAACTCACTTGTCAAGGTATGCTTCCAGTCTCTCCATCTGTTGTTGAGGATATTCATTATTTTCGCTCTAGCCTTTGGATGATCTATAGTGAACATTTTCTACACCAATCACTTATAATTAATATTAATTATATTTTAATATTAGTTAACTTTTTAAATAAATACCAAAAATATAAATTCTCATACTGTTATCTCTATTCATGCCCTTTCTATATCCTCTTTATCCATATATGGCAAAGTCAAGAAATTGTTCTAGGCCAACAAGATATGCTGGCGCATATCTTTCCAACTCCATCCAGCTTTTGTCAATGACTATTTCTGTGATACCCCGGCCTCAGTATAACCTCTAAACTCTTAGACCGGTCGTCAAACTACTATTCACACTTCCAAACGTACAATAAATTACAACCATTCCTTAATGACATTACAGCAGAATTAAATTAATATTACAAATTATCTAAATAAAATACATATTTAATTGTCCAAGTTCATTCTTCTTAGCTCATCTTCTTTAGGCTAGACAAATCCCCAACATCCGTCACGTCTAATTATCTCACTAGCTACTCGGTTCTATCTTATCTAATTGTAAGAAAAATATTCAATAATGGCAAGGGTGAGCAATTAAGCTTAGCAAGTATAACCTCTTAAATATTAAAACATACTTTCAACTTTCATAAAATTAATTCAAGCTTTTGAAATAAACATACTTTCAATGCAAAGCATAATTTACAGACAATCAAGTAAATCATGCTATAATTTAAAAACATACAGGTGAACATGCCTTAACCTCCAATAACCTCCATTCCCAATCTAACCTTAACACACAATTAAGACCAAACGAGTACTAAAACCTCCGGCGATTGTGCACAATGCAATTGCAGGGAAAATTCATCCTGCACCATATGACTCACTCCCATGGGATCCCGGTTAAACTGGTAAACCTCCAAGCAACAATACTCATGCTCCATTATTAAAACTCATTTAACTTTCATGCATGTAAAAGTAAATTTTAAAACTCATGCAATTCTTCACTTTTGAAATCATTCACGTGTAATAACCAATCAATTCCTAAAATCGAATCAAAGTCTCATATATTACGGGAAACAAGTTCAACGTGTAACGTAGGAGTTCTTATTTGAACTGAGCATGACTTATAACCCATAGATGTTAAGACTGTTTTCCCTATTGGAGTTTGCACAGAGAGGTCATAATCTAGTTTTTCAGGCAGCAATTTCATACGTTGAGTACAAGCAGGTGAATTAAAAGAATGCATCGAACTAGTATCTATCAACGTATAAACCTCATAGGAGTTGATTAATAACTTACCCATAATGACTTCATGCAATTCCTTCTCATTCTCAGTGGTTACGACGAAGGCTCTATCCTGAACTGAAGGCTTTGGATTATCAACGGTAGTTTTCGAATTCGCTGGTACCGGTGGATTTGCCTTTGGAGATTTGCAAAAATGAGCCAAATGTCCCTCCTTTCCATAATTGTAGTAGGCCTTCGAAACTTGAGTGCAATTTGTTCTTATATGTCCTTCTTTCCCGCAACGATAATTATCATTCCTCGAGTCTTTGTATTTGGTATTGGTGACTTCTCTTTGTCATTATTAAGGTGTCTCCTCTTGAAATCAGCTTTGTTCTCTTCTCTTCTTTGACTTCCTCCTGAATGACCTCCATTTTTGGTTTTTGTTGGGTGGTTGCCTCCTCGAAAACTCGTGTTGTTATAGTTTCCTTGGTCACATTCATGATTCATTTCTTTCAGCTTTTGTTCAGCTTCCAAGCAATTCATCTTACTATCTATTTCCCAGAGTTGTGCTCTATCGACAATATCTGCAGATGAACAGAGCTTTAGAGTAATGAGGTGAGAACGAATATCTGACCTTAATCCTCGTAAGAATATATGAGTCTGACGCTTTTCGATGTCTACAAGGTATAGAGCAAAATGTGAAAACTCTACAAATGTGACTTCGTATTGAGCCACAATCATATTCTTCAGCTCCAGTTTAATAAATTCTACCTCCTTCAGGTGACGGATGCTCTCTGGAAAGTATTTTTTATAAAAAAAGTTCTTTAAACTCGTCCCATGGCATTTTGAGAGTTGCAGGATGAACCCGTTTAACTGATTTCCACCGATGGGCTGCCTCTCCTTGAAGCATGAGACTAGCAAACTAGATTTTTTACTCTTTTTGACACCTTAACACATCGAATATTTTATTCATGTGTTTGATCCATGTTTCGACTTTTAATGGATCTGATTTTCTTAAGAATTCTGGTGGTCCCAATTCCTTAAATTGCTTAACGGTGATGTACATGTTACCATTATTACCGGCGATGGTTTGGGATAGGCTACGCTGAGCTTGGTTTTGCATGAACTATAGAATGTCAGTTAGAGCCTCGTGGATTAGGTTATCGTATCCTTCATTCTGGCCAGCCATTCTATAAGCATAGCTAAAGTTTTAGATACGAATATACACACGCACACACACATATATATATATATGCAAATACAAACTTCCTATCATTATTCGTAACTTATGAATTCTAATTTAGTTCATATGCTATGACCAATCTTAAATCTACCCCTTAAAATCTCTCCGTAGTCTATTCCTATAGATCATATCCCTAAGCTGGGTATCCACACCCAGACTTGGATTGTCAATTTATTGATAACATCACAACTTACATATACACATGACTTTATTGTAAAGTACACAAGGTTATAATAAAGTACATCATATCACGTTAGAAATATTATACAAGACATTTTTCACAAATTATCAATCTCTAGCAAGATACGCAGCGGAAACATCTAAGCAACTGTATTATTTAGACCTCTAGTTCATTCCCCCTAATAATCCCGCTATCAGTTATCCGCACCTGAAATGAATATGAGACAAAAGAGTGAGCTCATATAGCCCAGTAATAAATACCATGACTAAGGATAACTGAAACAAAGAAAATTATCCTTCCCCTTATAAGTTCGCAAATTGAGTGTTAATGAGAACATAGACATATGTAGTGGCATGAAAAAGGTAAGCACAAAAATAACGCAGTTATGAATGTCTAAATTCTCCAGTCTTTAAATCGTTATCAGGATATCTTTACTGAACATGCTAGCAAACATGACTTTACCACACAGGTAAATGTCACCAATATCACACGTCTTTGCCCCCGGCTAAGCACAATCATAATTTAGGAATTCTGCCACACAGGCCAATAATATCATATTTGTACGCCCTTGCCACTCAGCCTAAGACACCCACAATCAATATGAATTTGAATCCGGATGATCACATAAATAATTAAAATGAGACTTCAACATCTGTAACAAAAGTAGTCAAATATCAACAAGGTAAAAATCAATGAATTTAAGAATTATTGTTACTCAAATAGTAGTAACAATGGATCAACAATCAAGTTGTCAACATATGTTCAAGGTTAAATATAATATTAGATCTCAAGAGTTTCAAAACTAAATAAAGTGTGAGAACCCGAAGATTTGAGAATGATTTAATAAATAAAAATCTTCTTATGGTTATTTCTCTAGTTGAATTAATTGTCACAGTTACGTTTTGAAGAACGGAGTTAAAATAATATTGTAATGCCAAGGGCATTTTGGTCATTTTGACATTTATCGTGCCTTTCCGCTTACTGCCGAGTTGGCGGTCTTCTTGGGGCAGTTGGGAGAGATGTGTCCTCTCTCCCCACAAGTGAAGCATACGCGGGTACTAGGGTTCGGGCAATTGTTTGCCATGTGGCCGGACTGGTTGCAGCGGTAACAGACATTCTTCCCTTTCGTGCATGATCTGTCGCCATGATTCCTTCCGCAAATTCTGCAATCGTCCGTCCTTTTTCTCTGGACAGACCCACCTCCGCTACTCTCCACATAGGGCCTCTTCCGGTTAAAGCTCTCCGGGTCCCAAATCTGCTGGTTCTGGCTCCCTTCACTGGGCTTTCCCCCATTCCATCTTCCTTTACTCCCCTCTTTCTTCTTATTGCCCTTATTAAATTTCGATAGGGCTTCTCCGCTTCCTTCTACAATGGTCGCCTTCTCCACCATCCTCGAATAGTTGTCGATCTCAAAGACAGCTACCTAGTTAAAGAGCCAAGGTTTCAATCCTTGCTCAAACCTCTTTGCCTTCCTCTTCTCCGTGCAAATCAAATGCGGCACGAACTGAGCAAGTTCGTTAAACTTAGCATCGTATTCGGCCACCGACATGTCCCCTTGCTTAAGCTCCAGAAATCGAGCTTCCATCCTGTCACTCATACTGACGGGGAAGTAGCTTTCAAAGAACAGCTCCTTGAATTGTCCCCATGAAATGCTTCCTTCCCCTCCGGCCTCATCGGCCATTTCATTCTCTCCAACAACTTCGTCTCTCAGCTCTCTTGGTCCGGTGGC
>JAUMHB010068064.1:0-11500 GCA_032359685.1 Pittosporum tobira | reverse complement strand
TTATGAATTCTTTGGGTCTTACATTATTTTGTTCGTTATGCTCATTACAGCATAATAAATGTTTGACAAATATTCTATCCATTAATCATTAGACGTATCAAATGTCCAACAAATATTTTCTTGAATTTGGCCTTTGTGCTCTTCCAGCTTTCCTTTTTTTTTTTTTTCATTTTATTTTGAACAGCGTAAGCCCCTTTCTCCATTACTATTTTTTGGTGTGCACCGACAAATCCTATTTCCGAAGATGTCTATAAAATTTTTAATTTGTCACCTCTTCATCGAATAATTTATCATAGTATTCACGAGTCTAAATTTATTATCTCATTTATTGTATCATATATAATCCAATGGCATATTTTAAAATATCAAATTTGGACTCGACACGACCACTTAAGCGATTTACCCTCTTGTTGGTATGATACAGATGCATTTATTATTGTACCAGATATTATTGCTTTATTAGCTTCCATGGCTCTCTATAATACTGTTACTATAAGGCTATTAAAGTATTAATCTATTATGCTGCAACAAATTGAGCTGTTAATTACTCTGATGCCCTTGAATTAATTTGGGATTACCAAATCAATCCTACTTGCCCAACGATTTTCTGTCAACATCAATCTCAAATAATCTTCCTTTTTTCTAGGGACCAATCTCCCTCCAAAAAATTTAAAAACTTTAATTTTGGTAAATGAGTATTTTTACCTTGAATAGAATATGTCTGCATATTCTTTTACTTCGTTGTATGCTGGTTGTCCACAATGTCCTAAGCGCAAAATCAAACCAAAAGACACTTGTCTAATTTGCCTAACACTAAAAAGACTCAGGAATCGAATGCCTAAGCAATTCTAGTAAAAAAGCATAACGAAGCACATCGCCAGTTGGAACTACACACCCATTAATAAGAGGGAACGTAAACGATAGGGGGCAAATTGTACGTACAAACGCAAGCAAGTAAAGAAACAACATCATCGCCACAACAGGGTCAACAAGATAATTCAGATTTTTAATTTTAAATGTATGTGTAAGCATATTACTAGCAGTACCACAAAACACCTTGCTAAGCAGCACCATCTACTTGAGCACGCTAATACACTACCATTACAGAGTCGGTAAGCAAAATAGTTCCAATCCATCATAATTGAATGCAAGATATAAGAATGTTGGACAGTAAAGAACCCGTAATACTTCCATTGATAAACAACGATGTAAGACCTTATGGGAAAAGTAAACAAACACAAACAACTGTTGTCAAAAGAAGCAAATACTTCGGGCATGCTAACAATACCACAAAACACCTTGCTAAGCAGCACCATCTACTCGGGCATGCTAGTACGCTACCATTACAG
This sequence comes from Pittosporum tobira, assembly GCA_032359685.1. NCBI lineage: Eukaryota > Viridiplantae > Streptophyta > Magnoliopsida > Apiales > Pittosporaceae > Pittosporum > Pittosporum tobira. The sequence continues at coordinate 10,151 of JAUMHB010068064.1, read as the reverse complement.
AGTTGGTAAAATGTCAAGTGTAAGCATATTACTAAAAATACACAAAACACCTTGCTAAGCAGCACCATCTACTTGGGCATGCTAGTACGCTACCATTACAGAATTGGTAAAGCAAAATGGTTCCAATCCATCATAATTGAATGCAAGATATAGGAATGTTGGAAAGTAAAGAATCTGTAATACTTTCATTTATAAACAATGATGTAAGATCATCTGGGAAAAGTAAACAAACACTAACACCACTGTTGTCAAAATAAGCAAATACTTTGCCATAAAATAATCTGCAAATAGTTCATAGTTCCAAGTAAAGGAGAATCATTACAGAGTCAGCAAGCAAAATATTACTAATGTACCAAAAGACTTACATATACACCATCTTCAACTTTATCCCACAACTACTTCATCATTATAGAGTCAGCAAGCGATATAGTTCAGTCGTTCGGATTCTTAGCAAGGAATGACATTTTCAGGATAAGAACTATTGAATGAGATGAGATTAGACTAATACTAAAAAGATTAGTCAAGTACCATGTAGCCCCTATCATTTGTATGTTCTGATTCTTCTCTCCAACAGAGACTTTACCATCGCACTTGGTGATTGATGATGACAAGGATGGTGGTCCAGAATTCCGCCTTGACGCTGGTGTAACTGACAGTGTTGCCATGTTATTAAATTACAGCTGTCAACCCAACGTACCTATTCAATGCATGCCGAGCACCACCATGTCCCTAACGGGTGCCGCACAGGTGCAGCACCTTAGACCCATCAGCCATCACGACATTAATGAATTAATGTATATGATTTAAATGAGTATACCATAAATAGAATAGGGCTACATGTTTTTACTTCATAATATATTGCTTGTCCATAATGTCCATAAATAGAATAGGGCTACATGTTTTCACATCATAATATATTTCTTGTCCACAGTGTTACGAAGCATAAATCCAGCCAAAAGATATCAATTATCTAAATTGGCTAACAGTCTAACACTACAAAGATTCAGGTATATAAGTCGTAAGCAATTTTGGTAGATCATGACATTTAGGAAAGTAATAATAGAAATTAACTGAATTTTGAACAGTGTCCATCATATAAGGGAAACAAGAAAAGATTGAACCAATAAGATATGCAATATTACACGTTCATAGCAGTACATATTCCTAAACTCATTCAACCTAGTTGGACATTCCAATTCATCATCAACGAATGCAAATCGAACGTTACTAGATTGTGCGAAATAAAGAAAATGTCATACATTCATTTAAAACAACATAAGAGTTATGACCTCCTCAAAAAAAGAAATGAAACAAACAGCAACAACATAAGTTCTAATAAGTACAATCATGCTAGGTATAGTACCACTAAACACTTGACAACCATGATTATCAACATAAGGAAGTGAATACATTGCCATTATGGAAGTTTTAAGCTCAAGAATTAGTAACAGTACCTCAAAAACAATTCCCTACAGAGCACCGTGTTCTGCATGAGCATGCTCGTAAGCTACCATTACATAGTCCATAAGCAAAATAGTTCACAATTCCAATTCAAAGTGCAAGCATAATACTATCGTACCTCCAAAAACTTCACTATACACCATCTTCTACTTAATTACGGAGTCTGGGATCTTCCCACCACTAGTCATTTTTTGGCAACGGCATGAGGTTTTCAGGAAAACAACCAATAAGATCAATCGTCATAAATTCTGAATCTTTTCTTCCAAGCACCTCAGCAGCATCCGGAAGTTCAATCCTCCAGTGAGTTTCCCGACTCATATCACAGAACATAATTCTAGGAAGACCTGACCCAGGCCCATGATTCAACGCAATAAACAACTCACCTATATGGGTGCTTCCATGAGGCACAGCAATACACAAGTTGCAATATTCTGGACATTTCATCCTCTCCATCACCCACTGCTCATTTTGGTAGTCTTTCAAAACATACATTCTTATTATGTCCCCGCATGCTACTAAATCATAGTCATATTTCATTACAGCCAAGAACCCACCTACCTGAATTAAACAAAGCCACTTACTTTCTTCTTCAACATCATTCCATTCATCCTCATCGCCGTATTCATCATCATAATTCTCATCGTCAATGTTCTCATCATTGTAGATATCACTATGCAATTGAATCACACGAAACACTTCATCGCTCAGATCAAATGCCAATAAGACCCTTTTTTCCTTAACAAGCCAATGTATTGCGCCATTAACACAAACACCAGGCGTGCTAGGGTCAAAACTGACAGGACCCACAGGATTAACCTTTCTCCACAAGTTTCCTCTCCCTAAAGTGAATATCTGACACTCCACCGGAGCACCCTCCTTAAGCTCAGTATCCAAGAAACTACAACACATACCCACAACCTTGTACTCTCTGTTGACAGTATCAAACCCAAAATGGTAATAAGCCATTTTCTTGTCTAGCTCAAGAGGGGGAAGGGAGAGAATTTCTCTTGTAGTGGGATTGAAAATGGAAACAACATTTGGGCTGTTGTTTCTATTAAACCCGATCTGAATGGCGGGAGGATAAATACAGAAAATTCCATTGACAATTGGTGAAACACTAAGTTCATTTCCCGTGTCTAATTTCCCCAACCACTTAATGGGCGGTTCAACGTTCGCATCCGCTTCATCACCGCCGTTATCATCAATAGTTGCACTAAAGAAGATTTGTTGCCGTAATCTAGGGTTGTGGGTGGAAAAAAGAAGGGCGGATCCGTTGGGCCGAGTGTATGAACTATTAAGATATTCATCAACGAAATTAGGATTTCGAATTTGGGCGTACCATGATTTGTGTACTGATTTGAAGCGAAGGACTGATTTAGCGGGAAGTTTAGGGAGAATATTGGCGACAATGATATCTTCTGAAATTTTCTCTTTCTCGGTAGTTATTATCTTCTTCATGGCGTACTACCTTACATTTTGAGCACCAAATCTGGCGACACTTTCTTGTTCGATCTCGACTCGACTCGTTATTTATTTGTGGGACAATAATAAATATATATATTAGAAAGATATTTTTACAATTAAATTTAATATTTTAATATAATTTTTTTATTTTATATTTATTTATATTCTCTTAGCGAATTTAAGAAACGTTTTATTTTGAAGAGGATGCATATTGATAAAAAAAATATATACTCAATGGGACAAATTAACGCATTTAAAATATTATGATAAAAATTGAAATATTAATTATAATCAAGAGCTGTAAAATAAAATTTATTAATAAAATTTTCTAAAATGAAAATATTATTATTATTATTATAGAATATCTGCGCTAAAAAGTAACTAGAACACAGTAAAATTAAAATTTTATTATACAAAATTATGGGATAAACAAAGGAGAAAAGGAGTCCTATTTGAAATTGTCTTCATATTTCTATTTTCACACTTTATTTCTCTCACCTTTCTCTCTCTTAATATTTTAAAAAAAAAACATTATCTTTTCCCAGCTTTAATATTTATTAATTATTTCTTTACATCGGACACGTCATGCGTGTGTGCATGATTACTAGTAATCATAAAATAAGAAGAGGTTCGCTGTCTTCTATTGAAAAGTAAACTCAGGATAATAAACAATTAATTGGTGGTATTTGTCAGAAACTTGAGTTAGATATTCCGTTTTCTTTCACCAATTAATTAAATACATGAAAAAAAATAAATAATAATAAAAAAAACAGTGCCATCTCCGATGTACAAATTGCAAACAAACATTTTTAGAATTATATTTACGCCGTGTATGTTGTGTATGAATATTTTTTAATGGGTGAAGACATTGGTTATACCAAACTTCTAAGTACATCAATTTTTAATCGACAATCAACCATAGTTCAAATCCTATGAGAATTATATTAATTATATAATAATAATAGGTTAAAAGTCTCACATAGTAAGAAAGTTAGACTCCCCACCATTAATCATGAAGTACATAATAATGAGTAAAAAAATCCTACTAATAAATAAGGGACTAAGATCTTATTGTCATATGTGTGTAAGACTGTGAGGCGAGCCGAATTACTAGAAAAAAACCCGCGCCCAACTTTAGAAAATGCGAATAAGAGTCGAATAAGAACAGTCATCGAGCCGAGTAATGAAACGTTCTCAAGCTCACCTATTTTTATGGAACGAATATGAACGCCAACATATTCGACTTGATTTATCTCATAGTAGTTCTTATAGCAAACATCATGTTTTGTTCATACTTCTTCGTAATCAAAATAAAGTATATGTGGTTAGCAAAACAAAAAGAAGTATGAAAGTTTGTGGGTGGATTTTAGAGGAGTCTTTTTTGCTTCTGCATTGAGTTTTAGTTTTACTTTCTTTTTTGTACACTTGAATTTTTTTAAGTAGGCATTATGGAAAATTTTTCCTTACCCCAAATTTTTGGAAACAAAAGGCAAAGTTTAGTTGAGACTTTAAATAAAAAGAAGCTTGTGCTAGGTTGATTTGGATAGTTTTTCTTTAGCTTGGGTTAGGGACTAGTATAAGTCGTTTGATTTGGAGTATCACTACAACTGTTTTTATTTTCAAATTTCGTTTACTTACATGTACTCATCCAAATCATCACTTCGTAGTTTAGCTTGTCACAAACAAGTTTAGCTTATCACAAAAGCTATCATTTTCTTTACTATGTTCTTGGTGGCGTTAAAATTGTTGTATCTAATTAGACCCCAGTTTTACATACGGTTTTGTTATTCATATTCCCGTCTATGAACCAAGATTTTTTAGAAACAATCTTATATGCTCAAAATTTTTAATTTCTTTTTGACTTTTGATTATGGATATTCGTGCTTGATTATTTTTGCAGATGACTTTGTCAACCAATCAATGGCAATTGATCATTCACAAGTTGATGCTCTAACAGTTAAACAAAATGTCACTGTCAATGATCATGGTGTAACCTCATATGTTTTACAACCCTTTGTTGCGAAGGGGAACAAGGTAACGATGAAAGCAGAAAAAAAAACAGAAAAACATATGAGGTTTGGTCGAATTCAATATCATTACTTTGAATAACGACACAAAAAGGTTTAATGTATTCATTGTAATAGTGAAGTTTAATTTTCAATAGGAAGCATTGATTTTGTTGCGTGATGTTGGTCCCACGATGCATACTATTTTGCTGGAGATTGAAAAAGTTTGCTATATGCTTGTATAGAAGAACACATTACTTTCAGTTATATTTTCTTGGCAATTTCCTTTTGAAAATTCTGAAAATCAGTCACTTTAATGAAATAGGAGCCCACTAGGTCTGGTGAGGACCATGCACCCAATTAGTGGAGGATGTTGTTGCCAAGAGCCTGCTAGTGAGGCTATTACAAGGAATGCAAGTTTGGTTAACACTATCAAGAAGGAGAATCACTAGAAGTATAATACATGACACTCTTCAATTATAATATTATCTAGACCTCTAAGCAATTGTATTATCTAGACCTCTAGTTCATTCTCACCAATAACTTCGCTATTAGTTTTTTGCACCTGAAAGGAATATGAGAGAAATTAGTGAGCTCAAATAGCTCAATAAAAAATACCATGACTAAGGATAATTGAAACAAATAAAATTATCCCTAGCCTTATAAATCAACAAAGTGAGTGTGAATGAGAATATAGACATATGAAATACTGTCAACGTAACTTTAAGGGAAAGATAAACACAAAAATAAACAGTTATGAATATCTAATTTCTTTAGTCTTTAAACCATTATCAGGATATTTTTACTGGACATGCCAACATATATGACTTTACCACACATGTAAACGTCATCAATATCACACGTATTTGCCCTCGGCCAAAGACAATCATAATTTAGTAATTCTGCCACACATGCTAATAATATAATATCTGTATGCTCCTGCCACTCAAACTAAGGAACCCACAATCAATATCCGAATATGAAACATGATGATCACTTAAATAATTAAGATGTGACTTTCAACGTCTATAACGAAAGTAGCAAAATATCAACAAGATAAGAATCAATGAATTTATGAGTTATTGTTACTCAAAGAATAGTAACAATTATTTAACAATCAAATTGTCAACATATGTTTGAGGTCAATTATAATATTCAATCTCAAGAGTTTCAAAACTGAATAAAGCATTTTCGATCAAAAGATTATATTCAAGAGGGAATGATAACATAACATAAATGTTAAATAATGATATTTCTTCCAGCGAAAGCAAAAGGATGGTACTCCTTACGTTAACGCGTACTTCGTAAAGTTATGTCTTTCTAAGAGTAGTTGACATATAAATTATTTTCTATATTATAATATAATCAATGATAAATATATATTTAAGTGTATATTTTGACCATGGTTTCACAAATCTGCCAAACACCAATTTATAATATAAAATAATTTTGTATGATTTAAGAGCCATATTAAAATAACTTTGTTTTAAAGTTTTATAATAACTTGCAAAATATTTGAAGAAGAGTAAAAGTAAAACTTTATATAAATTTTGCAAAGAAGACTTCTCTTAAAATATTTGGTATAATAAATATACTTTGCAAGTTTTGTACGTATTGTATAATATGATTTAAAATTATTTCATCAAAGACTGTAAATAAAGATAAATGTTATCTGAAAGTTTCTTGCACCAACATTTGTATTCTCTTGCAAAAATAATTTTAGTAACACTCTAAAAATACTCATAAGAATTTTGTAATATTAAGGAAACACTCAATATATCATGAAGATAATGAAGTAAGGTGTGAAAATTCTTTCTCTCCAGCCATCTATTTATGCTAATTTTTTTTGTCAACATTACCCAAAAAACTTTCTCAAATAAATAATTCAACCGACAATTCCAAAATACATTTATTTCGTTCTATGGGTAAAAGTGAATCAAAATTCATACCATATGACAAACAATGCTATGTATAGTGAACAATAAACTATACGTAAAAATGGGCGAGATATGAACTTGCCTCATTTGCTTTGTAATTTACTCCTAAACGTGCTTGCCAATCCTTGCCCCGACTTACTCCGTTTGTGTTCTAATTAATCCTTAGAGCCTTCCTTGACCTTTAAATGAGTTCATATATCCATAAATGGCTTTAGATTAGTAATTTTATGGACCCTTGAACCTCATAACCCCTTTTGTAACTTAATTCGGCTAATGCTCAATTTCAATTTTAAGGAGTCAGCTGTACTCAGACGCGCATAACATTTTCTATAAATATATCTTAGTAACACACCCAATTTTCCCGGACTCTAAACTTCTAGGTCTTCACATAGGCTCAAAAATAATTGAATTCTGATTAATTATGAAGGAATTGAGCAAACTTTTAGAAAATTATGTTCTATAGTGAGTTTCTGCAGCGTACTTTGGGCATTTTAATAAAATACTAAAATAACTCCAAATAATTTGAAACTTTCCGTAAACAAGCTAGACTTATCCAATTATTCCTTAAAAAAATTCATAAATTTTGGAGCAATAAACAAACTAGACTTATCCACGTATTCCTTAAAAAATTCATAAATTTTGGAGCAATACATTATTTTCTATGATTTTCCAAACTTGCTCGAAAATCAGAATTCCTCTGTTTCTGCAGAAAGTTTATGTAGTCAACTTATGGAAATTTATTAAAATAAAAAATGACCTCCTAATTACATGAACCTTGGCATAAATAAAATAAACTTGTTTAAATATACTCTATAAAAGTTTCAAGTTCATTAGATCAAAAGATTATTTTACACAATTTTTGGAATATCGCTATAAATCACTATTCACTTTTTGTATACTTTGGAAGAATATTTACAATTTCCTTTACCTTTTTCCTAATCATCTATATACCATCCTAAGTATCCATATACCATCCTAAGCATAAATACACCTTCAATGGACATTATAATCAAACCATAATCATGAAAATAATCCCCCTTTAGCAACCCTACAACAACAATAATTCATATGCATAAATCCCATCCTCCCTCATGTAATTTAAATCATCAACTAATTAATCATGCATGCTACTTCAATCAACCAATTAACAACTAACCAATTAATCCATCAATCAATAATCATAGTCATTAAAGCAATAGCTTGAGCTAAGGTTTAGGGAATATACATTTGATCTTGAGGATTCCTAGTAGTTACTAGGCCTTGGATGCACCAAACCTCCTTTGTTTCCCTTGTCCACACCAAGATGAATAATGCTCCAAAGCGGTATTTAGCTTGTATACTCTAGGGTTTGATCAACTTTGATGATGAAAATTGGGGTTTTAATGCATGATTTCACTATGTTTGGATGGAAGGTTATGGTTTTTCATTCTTGGTTCTCTCTTTTTCTCTCATTATCTTGCTACTTGAATGAACAAAATGGAAGCACCTCCCCACCTTCCCCCTAACCCATGACCTTCACTACTTTTGGTTAGATGAAGGGTTAAGATCAAATATATCATAATGGATGGCCAAGATCCTTTCTTAAATTGATCATCCTTCTTAAGACACTTAGCAAGCCATTTGTCCCCTTCATGCAACTCATCCATAGTTGCTTGACAAGACTAAGGCTTCTCCAAGAAGCCACATAACAAGGATTCTTAAGGAAGCCAATGGACGGCAAAATAGTAACTTCACATTCTAACTCATTCAAATAATCTCCTTCCAAAATATGATGATAATTGGGCCAAAAATTCATCCTAAATCCGACCCCCTTCTCTTTGAAGCCCAAAAATTTCGACCATGGCCCCTTAGGGTTTTAGGAAAATTAAGTTGCTCCTTGTAAAATAAACTTGGTTCTTAAGTTATAATATCTCCAAAAATGTAATTCACTAAGATAAATGATAATAGTCTCCATTCATCCATACAATCATTACAAAATAAATTGATTTACATAAACCCTTTACTTTGAATTTTTTGGGGTTTCACAACATTGGGCTCCACTAAAGTTAGATGTTTTGCCCCTTGAGTGTTAGCTTCCATAACTTCGAATCCTTTTGCTACCCCCTAGCTTAAGTTAAATTGTGATGGCAACCTTCTGATGGCATCTGAAAGAGGTGGAGTTTCGTCTGTCATCCATGATAACCAATCTCGATTGATTAAGGCTACCTCTAGATATTAATTTGGGTTATCAATTCTAATGGCGGAGTTATAGGCAATTAAGGATGGACTTCAAATGGCATGGCAAATTGGGATAACTTATTTAATTGTTGAATCTTACTTAAAGTTTCTATAGGATCCATTTGTGATGCCCCGGCCTCCATATAACTAGAGACCGGTCGTTAAAATATATTTCCTTACTCCCACTTTAAAATATAGTATTATTTTTCCTAATTATCTCTGTGACACTCCGGTCTCCGTACAACTTACTATTTACCTAAATTGGTTGTCAAACTATATTACTTTAATTATCCTTCAACTATTTCCAGTTATTTAGTTTAAACATTATGTCTCATGTTCTCCCAGGATCCTATCATTACCATAATCTCTGTCGTGGCGTAATTTTTTGTTCCTGGTTCGTTACAAAACAGCGGACAAAGAATAGTAATGATTACAAATAATACATAATAAAATAATCCAAAATCATCACATAATACATTCACTTCTTCGGGTTAGGCAAAATCCCCAGATGATATCCTTCACACGGTTGGAGTTAGTCTTTCTCTTTGTTATCTTAGTAAGCTTGCTTCTATCTGTAAAACATTTGAACCACTTAAAGAGTGAGCGAATGTTGTTAAGCAAGTACCATACTCTTAAGGCTAATAAAACATTACTGGAACAAACCTAAACATAAATAACTTGAAAAATAATTCATAGGGGACTCATGAGCATTAAGAATAAGTTCCATAACACTAGCATAATCTACGAGCACAATGTAAATTATGCATCAAATAATCAAATAATGGTAAGTATGCATTTTGTTATCTCAAATTTGGTTTCACCCGATCCTAACATGCAGTCTGGACAGAGCTTAAATATAGCTAGCGCATGTGCACATCGCAAGGTGTAGGCTTCTTCCTGTAACTACAGGAATTCTCTTGTAGTGTCCTGAGGGATTAACCAGTATTACCAACTATAACATGACATACTCGAACTCCTTTTTATTCGAGAGTTTCTACGTTACATTAATGGGCATGTTGTTGGGTTTCGGATCAAAAATCGATGCAGAATTTAAAAATAATTTATC
>JAUMHB010068053.1:0-13609 GCA_032359685.1 Pittosporum tobira | reverse complement strand
ATAATATTTATTTGTATTTTTGGCTATATCATTTATGACTTGTGTATTTGTAAGACATGGATTTAATAATAAATTGGTAACCTAAGTTGGGGTGTGGATGCCCAGATTTGGGGGTGTCACAGGCCTGGTCAAACCTTGGTAAAAGTCCGGACCGGTTAGGATAGAGCCATGTTTTCAAAAGACTAAAAAGGCTCAACAGATCATCATATTAAGAGAAATATCAGCCTGAAGACCGGCCTGGTACGGGCTAGTATTTAGATCGGTCCTGGTTAAATATTGGTATGGGCCCTGGCTTAAGCCTTGGCTAGTCCTAAAAGCTCTATGAAAAGTCTATATAAATTACCAAGTATTATAAAAATTACTCTTTTGGTTTTTAATACTCTTTTTATAAAAATTACTAAGTATTATAAAAATAAGTTTATAACTATATAATTATTAACTATATAAAGTAAATAAGTATGTGAAATAGCTAATTATATAAAATAACTATATAACTACATGTATAATATAACAACATAACCAATTATATAAAATAACTAATTTAACTAACTGAATAAAAGTAGAATTATAAATTATTAACAAATTATATCTAGAAAAAAATAAATTTAAATAATTTTATAAATTGTAAAAAAAATAAGTTAAAAAAAAAAAACTTGATTAAGTACTGACCTGGACTGGTGGTTCTCAACAGTCCTCACTTTTTGATACATAATCTGACCCAGCCAGGCCCGGTCAACTCAAAAGACCGATTTGGTCTTTTTCAAATAAAGATCGATTTTTACAAGCCTGGGCCAGAGTCTGTTAGACCGGTCTTTTTTTGCATCTTTAGTTATAACTAGTATGATAAATGAATAAGGAACACTGAACATTTTTGTATTATAGTCGTAGAGTTCAGCAGTTTATAAAATTGTTCAGCAAACAAAATTTCATTTACAAGAAATATACAAATTTAAGAATATTTTTTTGTTTGATTTTTATTGCTATAATGATTTCTTAGTTAATAAATTAAATATTTTATATTTTTAGTGCTAGAAAGTGGAACACACTTTTTATAAAATAAATAAATAAAATATAAATGAATTTATTTTGTTAAATGGATAGAACAAAATAGAGCTTAGGGCTAAATTTATTCTTATGTTTTTAAGTTAAAGATACATTTTTACATTACAGTCAATTTGCAAAGTATGTAAAACTAAAATTGATACAAATTTAATTTAGTTTTGTATGAATTAGTAGTATACTATGAGTGCTTAACGAGTTGAGGGCTCGTTTAAATATTGGGATTGGTTCGGTTAAGACTCGGTTCGAACTCGTTAAAAAAAATTCGTTTGGTTTAATGAGCTAAACTCAAGCTCGACTTGATAAAAACTCGACAACAGTAAATATTTTTAAATTTTTCACTGAAAACTTGAGCTCGGTTCATTAAAAGCTCGATAAATAACTCGTTTAAGTTAAACGAGCCGAACTCAAACTCGCAAAAAACTTATTTAACTCGAGGAGCCGAAATCGAACTCGAGCTCCACAAATTAAGTTTTGACTCTACTCGGATCGTTTAATAGACCTATAATATACTCATTGCAAATTAACTAATAATTAATAATAATAAACAAAAATTTTGGATGACGAAAAAGGGGAGATCGCTCAGACGGCGGCGAACAGAATCATGCGACGGAGTGGGGAGGGAGCACTCATTTTCATGTTGTTCTAATTCAATAAACGACGTCGATTAGGGACCATGTATGAACTTTATTAGTAGCCTCTCATCTCCCGTTTCCTCTATATTTAATACCTTAACAATTTAAAAATATTATTTAAACAATTTAAAAATATCATAAAAAATAAAAAATTATTATTATATAACGGTGACTATTTGTGATGCACTTACGTTTTAGTGAACTACCAAGCATTGATCTTGGTCTAGGCATATGGAAATTATTTGAAATGCTTAAGGATAATGTAGTCATTTTGGATTTACAGTTTTGAAAATATTAAGAATTTTGATTTCAGGATATATCCAATTCTTTAATGTTTTTCTTTTTGATATTTAAATTAGATAGTAGTGTCGGCCACGGGTGGTAAGTAAAATATACCTAATTAGGTCAAATTGAATAAAACCCACGTGGCTCTATAGGATTGCACAATTAGGAATAGGAATAGGAATAATACAAAAGTGTTTCTGTTAATTATACTAATATTATTTTTTTTCTTTTAATAAATATTAAAATACTGATCATGGCCACGAGTTACAAGGTCACTTGCATATAAGTTTATTCAACAGAAGGTGCTAGATTGCTGTATATTTTTTTAATAATACATTAATTAATTAAGAATAAACTTCGAGGAGATTAAGATGCCACGATGTTAAAATATACGAGTGAGCGCTCAAATCAAATCATTGCGGTTGAATCCAATACATCAAGGGTGCATGCATTGCCCCCATCCGTTTCAAATCAAAATTAAGAATACCAAATTACCTTCAAATAATTATTGTGTTTAAAAAATAAATATTTAATCATAATTTTATATAAAATAAAATAATTTTAAAAAACAACATATTAAAATGTACTCCTCAAACTCTAATTAGGACATCAAAACATTGATACATGTAGACTAGACACTTTGAGTCCCCGCTCAAAAACACGTGATAACACTCGATTTCATCTGACCTCTCCAACCAACTTAATCAGAGATTTCCTCTTAAAGCCACAACGGATGATCGAGCCAGAGTTACCTCTGCACGACCTATTTGAATGACCGGGTAAAGCTTTCTCATCCGATCGCCCCGAACGGTTTACGCAAATTGCTGACCTTCAGGCGATCGCCCATTGGTTATGGACCTGAGCCCGCTATATTATCAGCCACATTTTCATAATCATATCTGCTTACAAAGGGGCCTTGCAACCCAATGGACACCCATTAAGCCCAAGGAAACATGTCATTCAAGTGGGACCCACGATTCCTTTATCCTCACCTTACGCGTCAAGATGAAATTCCTATAAATATCCTCTCATTATTACGGTAAAAGAGACAGATACACACATTAATGCTTTCTCTCTCGTTGAATTTACTGTTGATGCCATAATCCATGATAACTAACCTAAGCATCTGAGAGAGAAACAATGTCATAATTCCTCGCGTGTTTTGTGTTTTAGGTTGACTGATCCAAAGACTTTTAGTTCAATCCAATAAGACATCGAAAGGGCTAGGTTAGAGACATAATATTAATTCAATCGACAAGAGTTGAATGTATTTATGCTTAAAAGCTAAACGGAGTTCATTGTCTCATAGACGCATAAAAAACAAGTTTTTAAAGTTAAATTTTTTTCTTCAAGTCTGATGGTTCAGTGGATGAACCACCCGCAACGAACACAAGCTCAGGCAGGGATTTTAGATACAATAAACAATGTATTAACATATATACACACATACACGCACAAGACGGGGAAGGAGGTAGACGTCAAATTGTTATTGTTTGAAGCCCCCGGCAGAGATTTTAGATTCCGCTTTACATATCTTTTATTTGAAGCTCTGACAGGAATTTTAGATGTATTAAAATGTTATATATGAATATATTATTTATTACATTTAAAATCCCTGCCATAACTTCGAATAAGAGACGTGTAAAGCATGACAGAGATAATAATAACATTTTAACCTCGACCATATATATACACACATACGTACATTATTTATTGCATCTAAAATTCCTGTTAAAGCTTCGAATAAGATATGTGTAAGCAGAGATAATAACATTTCAACCTTACGTCATAATGTACGTCGAATTCAAATGTCCACATATCTCATTTTGTTCCACTCTTTACATAACTACCACATATTAATTATAGCTAAATTATACTATTATAAATACTATTAATTATTAGTTGATAAAGACGGTCAACATGTATAAAAATAAGACAAAGGATGAGAAAAAAGATGTCATTAAATAATTAAACTCAGAATTGAATTAGGATACGTGACAACATTCAAAGCTAAAGTGGCTTAAATCAAAAGACTCAAAAAGCTAAAGGGAGGGAAAAAAAAAATACTCATAAGTATCAGCCCATCTTCATATTATCATGTTTCACTTTGTTTAAAGAATTCATACCAGAAAGCTGTGAATATCGTCTCTTAGCCACGAACACGTAACACTGTTCAAGGTTCTGTACCTTAACACTACGTGATTTTCTCCGTTCTAAATTAATTGTTCAATTCTGAATCATTTTAGTCAATTTTATTATTTTTAGTCTATTCGTGCTCATTAATCCAATTATAAAACCATAAGAAGAAATCACACATACAATTTACTACAAATTTTATTTTTGTAAGTTTAAAAATTAGGGCACACACGTGTATGATTAAATAGGGACAATTTAGATGCTTTGGATACTTTTGATGGTAATTTTCATTTGTTTTAGCGGAGTTATAAGAAAATTATTTTTGTGACAGACTTTGGGCAGTTAGTTACACCAAAAATAACTGTCAAGTCTTTTTCTTAATAATATAGATAGATAAATAATTTGGGCCAAAGGTCAACTGAGGGAGTATAATAGATATAAATATCTTTTCCCTAGTTTCTTCCAAGGAATAAATAAAGAAAAAACTGCATTGAATCTTGACAGCGTGCATCTTAAGGTATTCCTGTCACAAGGAACTGTCTCGAACTAGCTTAATCTAAAAGATAATCAGGTCATGCCATAAACAAAATATTTAACTAAAGCTCATGTCAAATAAAGCTCTGTTTTTGGCCCGCAACCATTTGACCCACTTCCGGATGTGGAATGTAAAACGGTAAAGCTAATTTTGGAATGGAAGGAATAATAAAAAGTTAAAAAAAAATTAACCACAGGGAAAGCTTGAGGCATGGAGCAGTTTCTGGAATCGAGGCAACAATCCATCAACTGAATACTACATCTCGGCATTATATTCACGAGATCCTGCAATTAAGATGCAGTAATGCAGTATAAAGTCTTTGCAGTTGAACCAGTTGCATGACTAAGGGGGGCTTAATGTGAGATTTCTAACAACTCCAATGTTTGAGCATTGTTTAAACAATCAAGTAAAAAATATATTTGGACAAAAATAATCCGCATTGCATTATGTACAAGGCAAAAGGACAGAAAAACTCAAGCACGAAATAAGAGGAAATCACGCAATAGATATTTGCATAACTACCATCCTTAACCAAGTCAACATTCTAGCATCATCTATTTGAAATCCTTAACCTTGGCTTCTCTTCTGTTTTTATGTAAGTTTATAACCTATTGTGGGGTTACATTCCTGTGACCTCTAGAAGTGTCTGGATTGTAGCCATAAGATTTCTTCAGGGAGGTTGTCTAAATTTTATCTTGGTACAATTTATTCACTAAATGCTATAATAGCTTATGGGGTTCTCAATTTCAGGACTCCACACACACACACACACACATATTTGGGCACTTCTTAAGTTGATCCATAGAAAAATCGATCACAATTGCACCTGGTTAGAGTGCAATACCTACATCAAGCCTTTAAATATCAGTACAACAGCCATACATGTGAACAAAATTAAACCAACATTAAGTCATTAACATATACCTTGTATCTTAGAATTGAAGCACTTTCATAAGCAAAAAGAAAAAAAATGCCCAATTCATACGCTTTCAGTTACACAGAACATGGAATTCTAGGGTTGTTAAGGATGCAAAAAAAGAATAATCAAACATTGAAAACACAGAGGTATGTACACCTATATTTTATAATTTCTCAAGTATTATATATCAAGCTTTAAATGAACAAGAGATCAGATGACATGCCTACGAAGTATAGCTAATCTTTCATTGATTGATCACCGCCTTTAATAGTCGAATGAATTACATCACTGTGCCCTGCATCAAGACATTACAGAAAAACTGATTAGACTTCAACAGATCTCTACTCTAAGGGCAAACATGGAAATAATATCCTCTATTCCACAAACTGTTCCATAAATAGATTCCCATTTGCAATTTTTTAATTTTCTGCTACGAGTCCCATTTCATAGTATAAAATCATACAATGTACTCAAGTTCAAATATTTATTTCACCAACTACACCATCATCATAGTTAAGGTGTCATATCCTTGAAGCGTATAAAATTTTCAAACAGAACTCTTTTTGTGGAACGGAGGTAATATATACAGTATTTAACAAGAAATAGTGAAATACTGGAAAATCCTAGTATTTAATATACCATCATGCTCCAAGATAAAGGTGAAATGAAAAGATAATCCTAAAATTAAGCACGTGTGGCAGACATTACGCTGTGCTCCTTTAATTGTGTTTCTCCAGTGATAAGAATTTTCGTGTTCGCTGGAAAAGGCTTACAAAATTTAATTTAATTTATTTTTTTCACAAACCTTGATAGTGTATTGTGTTTATTTGTGACCCTGTCACTTCAATTCCATCATCACTAAGCAACAATATCCCCGATGCAGTCACTGCGAAAGGGAATGCTAGAGGAGGAGATATTGGAGACTTTGCCACCTTTATAAACCTCTGGCCTGCAAGACAAAGGGTATTATGATTGCCACGCTTACTAAATAAATCATGAAATTGACTTTTCAAAGTCAATGAGTCTTTTGAATTCTGAATTCTGAAATGGAGTATAATGTCATTTATAAATGTGCAAGTGGTTGTCTTAATAACATACCTTTCATCTGATCATTTCAGGGCCAGAAGAAAGATAATATAAATCTTGTATTTTGATATATCACTGATTTAAACCACACAAGATAGACTACCCATTGTGAAGCTCTGATTTACAGTGACGTAGAAACCACAAGGATACATGAGGAAGAACGTATAAAAGAAAAAGATATACTACCTCTGCTCCAAAATTAGAGATACACTGACTTTTTTTGAGTCAATTTGGGAAATCCTAAGGTCCAAAATGGGTACCAATTTAGTTGATTTCAGTACAAAAAGCTATAATTATTGGAAACTAATTAAAAAGTACTACTAATTACCTTTTTTGTTGTTTTCAAAACTTAAATGAGTGCATATCAGTTTTGAATTTTAAGATTTCGCAAATCCACTTAAAAATTGTATCTTTAATTTTGGAACAGAGGGATTAACTAATAAATGTCTGTCATAGTGGAGATCTACCAAAGGACAAGCGTACCTGATTTGGATTCAAGCACGAGACGGATAGTAACAGCATGAGCCCAATTAATCCCCAGAGCAGCAACAAGATGAGAATCAAATCTCGAGGGATCATCTAAATTACCATCTCGAATCGGCACTGCACAATATAATTTGATGATTGTGTTACCAACCTGAAACAGAAGGTTCCAGAACATAATTATATCCCATAAATAAATACCCTGGAAAAGATAACGCGAGGCTTCATCAAAGGCTTGAGATCGTACTTGGTTAGTCATTACTACAGGAATTCGTGAAAACTCTGCAAGTGACCTCAAGGTTTTTGAAGGACAACAGAATGAACAGTCATCTAAGGAAAAAAGGTTAACAAAGCTAAAGCCACCTTTTTCGCAATTTATTTCAAAATGCTTAAAAGCTTATTTGTTAGTTTAAATTAAGTTTAAGTTGTAAAAACCACCTATTGAACAGCCTTTTCCATTTGTGCATCAGAGTGTTGTCCTCAACTTGTAGTTTATACTTTAAATAAGCTGAAACAGACACTCTTAAACGACTTATTTTAATAAATAAGCTATAAGCTGTTCAAATAAGCTGCAAAAAAAAGGGTCTAAGAGATTTGATAAGAGAATTAGTTTCTCACTTAATGAAAGATATATGCCAACCCAGTGAACGTTGTCTTGGAGGCCCATGTTCGTGGTCCCTGAGTAAAATCATCATGTCAATGTCCAAAACTAGTCCACTGACTGTTATGTTGGGTGAAAAGATTAGAACAGGTATTAAATTAAGAATTTCATAACTTGCTCAGGTCCAAGATAATGTAAACTAGTAGAGCTGTAAATGAACTGGACAGAGCAAGCCTGGCTCGACTCAAATTGTTTAAGTCCGACCTGATTCGGCTTGAGTTAGTTAAATGAGCAGAGCTTGAACAAGTAGGGCTGTAAGAGGACTTACCCTGAAACGAGAGCTGTCATGCTATCAACTATGAGCAACTTCACCTGGTGTTGAAGGAGTGTAACCTTTATTTGTTGCAAGCTAATAACAACAAGCCAAATTCAACTTGTGATCAAACTTATGTAGTAGGCTTGTGAGCATTTCCCAAACCCAACCATATACACAGCTGATTTAATTTTAGGATTTCAACAATTGACTTTAAAAAGTCAATATGTTTCTCTTTTACTTTTAGGATTTTCTTTTGGAACAAAAGTAGTATCTAATATATCTAATTAGTCATGGAAAAAAGAAAAAAACACAAAATACTAAAGTTCAACTATTGTCATACCTCTTGGTGAACTCAGAGAGTGATGTTGGTCGCAAAACTATGATCCTACCAGCCATCTGCAGTATACATTTTATAAAGTATCATAATAATACATGAAAATTGGACAAACATGCCAGATACCTCCTTTGCCATGCCTTCCATGTGAAATATTTCTGGAAAACTATTAACGCCAATTTGTATCAACCTGAGAAGCTCAGATTAAAGACAAAACAATTATAATTGTGATTATAATACAGGAGTAAAAAGATTAATAACCTGAAAGAAGAAATTACATAGACAAATTTGCAGGTACCTTCTTGAACGAAATTTAGATTCTACATCAATATATATCACTTGGCCATCTAAGCCTCCATAACTAGAAGGTAGTGATGCCAGTAACGAAAGCTTAAGGCAGAACTGCAATTTAAACAATGAACCACAGAACCGAAGGGATCATTGGATATTTTATTATGCATTTAAAAGGTGAGAAATTGGAAAAGTGGAGGGGGGACTATATAAAAGTTGATATAATGTAGTCCAGAATGGATGCCGATTTTTAATTTAAATCAAGCATGTTTAGTTCTCATACTTGTGTTTTGCCAATTCCTGTGGGACCAACCAACTCTGTCAAAACACCAAAGGGGATTCCACCACATAAGGCTGCATCTAACCCTTTTAGACGTGTGGGGAGATGGCCAGACAAGTACTCATTTTGCATACGTTGCTCAAGCAGTGATAGAGCCTAGAAGCACAAGTAAAACAAACAATTATATAAAAAGGATTATTTAAAAATGACTTTTCCTTCTCTCCTGCAATTAGCAGGGGCATGAACTAAATATAACAGACAAGTAAGCTTACAGTTTGATATGGTGGACATGCAATCTCACTGATGTGAGACACTGCAAATGTTACATCTGCCAATCCCACATCTAACAACTCCATCAACTCAAATTCGGTTAATGATAACACATCCTGAAAGAGTGAAAGCACAAAAACAAACTTTATAATCTCGTTGGACCTTTAATATCAATAGCATATCTACAGTTTTAAATAAGCTGTAATCATAGATTCAGTGGAGTGTACAAACTGTGTATAGGAAAATGCTGGATGTACTAAGATGTCCCATTAAGTATGCAGACCCTCCAAAAAAAAATTAATCCCTCCACTTCACAAAAAGAGTCCCGTCAGAAAACTATGCAAATTTTAAGGATTTTTTTTAGGGCAACTATATTTGTTACTTAAGCTTAATGCCTCCATGCTTAATTCATTTCCTCATTTTCCAAACCAGTTGAGGAGTTCTCAGTAAATACATAAATGGGTGTAAACTAGCCGAATCGAGTCCATTACTCAATTGCTCAGATTTGGTTTGTAAAGTTTATGGAGCTTAAACTAAAGTTTGTTTTAGGCTTGTTTAGCTATTGAGTTGAGCACCATTACGAATCAGAAGTACTTTTAACTTTTTGAGCGATTGCGAGTATCAATAGAATGTAGAAATTTGACAAGACCGAGTAATCAACCGAACTTTAAAATGTGCTCTCCTTCATATTTCGGTCGAGACCGAACAGTTTGTGTCTATTGTTTGTTACAAATGATGAACAATGCCGATTAGGTCATGTGTTTGAAAACCCTAACGAAATCATCTAAGTGGGTGATTGATTCCTTGTAACATATCAAGCTCTAATGAAGTGTAGTTCAAAACTCATAAATATTCAAAACAGAGGAAATTCAGGTTTAGTGTGAGAAACGGGTTAGTTACCTTGGCAGTAATGATGTTGCGAGCAAGAAATATGTTGGCTATTGATTTGGGCAGACCCATCTCGCTAATCAGCTTGTTCGCCATCTCACTCTACCTGGCAGTCGATGATAGTACAGGTGTTTGTAAAAATGCCTCAGCGAAATCCGACTGGTAACGGGCGCCTTTTTTATTTTTATTTTCGTTCTGGCCAATTAAGCGGCTCAAATTTTATTATTGCTGTTTATTTTTAATTCTAATCGGGTAAAATGTAAATTACCACTTATGGTTTCACCAAAATTGTATCGCCCCACCTTAAGTTTAAAAGTTAACTCTAAACCACCTCAGGTTTCCAAAATCAGGCATACTCTCTCATTAACCCCAAACTGTTATAACGTCGTTAATTTTAAAGATAAAATGACTATTATGCCCTTCATATATATAATCGTTGACATGCGTCATTTTTCAGTCTCTCTCTAATCTCTCAATTAGGTTTTCAATAAGAACACCTCTATCTTTCAAATCACATCTATTCAGGCCGTCATCATCGACGGACGTCTCGACGCAAAGGGATTTCGAATTGGGGGGAGAAAGTTGTCAACGATCAGATCTTGGAATGCAGAGGGGTATAATTTGATGGTGAGATCGGAGTGGCTAAGCTTTGAGGGTGTGGACTTGACGACGACGGTACCGTCGATAATGGTGACGGCGGAGGATGAACGGAGTTGGGTGGCGTCAGTGACGAGGTTGAGATTAGAGTCAAAGAAGAAGCAAAAGTCACCGAGAACGCGGGATTCACCGGTGATAGTGACGGTGTAGATTATCACTGACCCAACTTGGTTCCTCAATTCCTCAACGATCCATATCCATCTTTTGGCATAATCCTCAACGATGTAGGTTATTTTTTTGTGTTTGCATAAAAGTTGAGTGAGAATGTGAAGGTCCCCTGTCTGTGAATTTTGCGAAAGGTTCAATTTTTATTTAAATTTCTTTTGTTGTTGAATTGTTTTTAAAGGATACTAGTTTTGAATTTTAGAGGGTATTAATCTTTTTTAATATTTTTTTGTTGTTGAATTGTTTATAAAGGGTACTGATTTTGAAATTTATGTTTTTTGTTGTTGAATTGTTTAGAGAGGGTACTGATTTTGAATAACATGTTTTGTTAAATTTAATGCATAGTTAAGGATAATAGAGTCATTT
Organism: Pittosporum tobira; assembly: GCA_032359685.1. Lineage (NCBI taxonomy): Eukaryota > Viridiplantae > Streptophyta > Magnoliopsida > Apiales > Pittosporaceae > Pittosporum > Pittosporum tobira. The sequence goes on along the minus strand of JAUMHB010068053.1, from coordinate 2,303 downwards.
GGACATTTATTATTATTATTGTGAGTCATTTCAATCTCTTTCTGGCGAGTGTGTTACACTTGCCATTAAAGTGAACGGAAATGAGATAACGTGCTTGGTTTTGGAAACCTTAGATGGTTTAGAGTTGACTTTTAGACCTGAGGTGGAACAATGCAATTTTGGTGAAACCATAGGGGGTAATTTGCATTTTACCCTTAATTCTTTGCTATTAGAAACTCGGTGAAAGGCATCGGTAACAAATACTTTTTAATTATCTTTTATAAATATAACTAATTAAATTTGATAATTTAATTGCAATATATCTTTAGCAAAATAAAATACTAAAAACTTACCACTTGAAAAAAGTTGAGTCGATATTTATTTGAGTTTATTTCGTTTTAAATACATTTTAATTTTTTAAAATAAATCTAATTATTCAATGTGACAATTTTATTTGTTTCAAACTTCACACAATTTCTTGAGAAAGAGTCTAACAAAGGTTACAAGAGCGAGTGCAATCTAAAATAAAAGTATATTAATAAAAATAGTATGTGTTACCTTTATTTTGTGCAAGATAACATTTTTTTTTAATAATTCATGTGTCCGAGTCAACTTACGCGTACCTCGACTAATCCTCATGAGAGACTAACATAGTAATCTACCACCATGACTTCCCACTTAACTTAAATCATAGATACTTTGATGGAGAATGGAACGTAACACCATGCACCTAACCACACAATCTCATCAAGTTGGCTCTAACCATCTCGGCTACCCATGAATGGGTTGTAAAAGAACATTTGCCTGCCCTTTTCCTTGGCAAAGAAAAATAAATTTGACCTCATATTCTTTTTTTAGATTATAAAAATTATGTAGTTAAATTATTATTCCAATAAAATATACTTAAGTGAAAACAAAAATAAAAAAGTTGCTCTCATATTGGCAAAATATGCCGACTGCATTCCCTGCATCAAAAGTTTAAATTCACACAATTAAATAATGGAAGAGACAAAATGAAACTAGTAGAACAATCAGGTATGCCTCAAATATTTTAAAGAAAAATGTTACTTTTTTTTTTTTGAGTATGCGGTAATTATGAGTCTATCAAGTTTATAAATACATTAATTGTAACACTCCTTAATTTGGGTATTCATAATTTGACATGAGTTATCAATTTATTCATAACATAATAACTTACATAAAAACTCACATGACTTTATTATAAAATACATAATGTTATAATAAATTGCATCATATCACACTAGAGATATTAAATAAGACACTATTCATAAATTTAATATTCTTGAGAGGTACGCAGTGGAAACATCTAAGCAACTGTATTATCTGGACCTCTAATTCATTTCTCTCAATAATTCCGCTATCAATTATCTGTACCTTAAAGGAATATGAGACAAAAGAGTAAGCTCAGATAACTCAGTAAGAGGTACCATGAGTAAAGATAACTGAAACAAGAAAAATTATCCAAAGTCTTATAAGTCAGCAAATTAAGTGTAAATGAGAAAATAGACATATGAAATACTATCAATGTAATTACAAGAAAAATGTAAGCACAAAAATAAAGTAGTTATAAATGTTTAAATTCTCCAGTTTTTAAACAGTCATCATGATATCATTATTGGACATATTAACATACGTGACTACCACACAGGTAAACGTCACCAATATCATACGTCTTTGCCACCGCCAAAGACAATCATAATTTAATAATTTTGCCGCATAGACCAATAATATAATATATGTACGCATTTGCCATCAAGTTAAGGCACCCATAATCAAATTTGAATCTGAAACTTGATAATCACTGAAATAATTAAAATGTAACTTTCAAAGTCTATAACGAAAGTAGTCAAATATCAACAAGATAATAATCAATGAATTTAGGAATTATTTTTACTCAAATAGTAGTAACAATTGTTCAACAATCAAATTGTTAACATATGTCCAAATTGTTAACATATGTTCAATGTCAAATATAATATTCAATGTCAAATAAAATATTCAATCTCAAGAGTTTCAAAGTTGAATAAAGTATTTTCGGTCAAAATAATCTATTTAAGAGGAAGAATAGCATAACGTAAAGGTCAAATGATATTCATTCCAGTGGAAGCAAAAGAATTGTACTCCTTACCTTAACGTGTAATTCGCAAAGTTATGACTTTATACGAGTAGTTAATCTATAAATTATTTTACATATTATAATATAATCAAAGATAAAATATATTTAATTGTAAGAACCCAATATTTTCAAAATGTTATAAAATTTATTCATTTTTAACACTATAAAATGCTGTGATAAAATAAAA
>JAUMHB010068041.1:0-13609 GCA_032359685.1 Pittosporum tobira | reverse complement strand
AAAATATTGGGTTCTTACAAATAATTATTATTTTATTATACATATTTGCCATGATTGTATAAGTTCAAATTGCTTATACGTTGATTATTGTTCAATTATAATTCTTGAACTTGTTTAAATTTATTATTATGCATATCTTTCATGTATAACATCTCATATTACAGCATTTATCGTATTCACATGATAATTTGGGATCGAGTATTGAATAAAGTTAAAGACCGGTGTGCAAGGACCCTACATGGTTAAACGCTCTAGTTGTAACATATACGTGCACGAGATAAATTGAGTTTAGACTTGACTTTGTGTTGAGACTAGCTTTATGACATAAGTGTTGTTAAATTGGTGTTCAATACTTAAATGTTAATTTGCTAATGGCATGATATTACATTAAGCTCGTAAATCATGCATACTATGATAGAATTCACATTAATCTAGTGAATTCAAAATAAAGTTTATTATCAAAACCTTAGCATTTTCATTTCTTTTGACCGGAAGAATCATTTTCATCGAAAATAGAGTAGTTACTTGTTGAGCATCAATTACTCATTCTTGCTATGTTTTATAAACCTTCTAGAAACGATGGAACGACGAGAGTCCTCCAAAGGTAAAAACAAGTTGGAATATTATTAGAATGTATGTTGTTAGAGAATAAAGACATCAGATTTGTCTAACTTGATTTATGTTCGATTATGTATTTGAATATTTGGTGACACTATCACATTAAACCCTATTATGTAAGACCTTATTATTTAAATAAAGCAATACGCTTCCGTTATGGCGCTATGTATTTATTCGTATGTCATATCCTATTATAAAGTTATAACAGGGAGAGTTGTCCAAAGTTGACAACTCGATGTAAATGTTGAGAATAGTATCCGACGTCCCAATTTTCACGTGGATTCGATGTTAGAAAATTGGGGGCGTTATACCGGGGAACCATTAATCGAAGGAGGGGTGGTCGGTTAGCCTTGACCATCGAGTAGTTGAAGGTATGATGCACGATCTCCATTAGTAATGGAGAGGTGAGAGATCAGGGCGTGCAATTAAAATCTTACATAATATGGTTCATGTGACGTTATCGCCAATTAAAAAGATTACATATTAAACACGTTCAAAATTAGGCAATCCAAAACATTATACTACTACCTAACATAGTCTAAAATTTCATTTTTCCCTTGTCTTTCGACGTTTTCCTATATTCAGATATAGCTGAAAGTTTAAAAATATTGCAAGGTAGAATATTATTAAGATGTGCCCGATTTGTCTAACTTGATGTTGTAATTGAATATTTGTACGACTTCTGTTTGTACTGAACCCTGTTATGTAAGACCTTATTTATTTAATTAAAACTTTATGCTTCCATTGTGTATATATATTCGTATGTGGGATCTTATTGTAAGATATAATAGGGCGAGCTATCAAATATTGACAACTCAGCATGCTGAGAATGATAGCTGACAACCTAGTTTCCACGTGAATTCGGTAATGGAAACTTGGGGCAGTCACAACTATTACCCTAACAATAATTGCAATAGTAATATGAGTAATAGTTAAGATATACTTCTTTTTGTTGATAAATAATTTGATATGATCAGTATCAATAGTATTAAATATTTTCTCAGTGTTGGAATCAATTATTAAGTAAATAATTGTAGTGCCAATAATATTTAGTGTATGACACTAGTTATATGAAGGTAAATGTGTTATAACATAACTGTCATATATGAAATAATTTAGGAAGTCAGTGGAAGACTTATTAGATTTACTGTAAAGGATATTTATGAATTGTTATATGAATTATTGGAATGAAAGTTTGGAAGATGTTTATTAGTGGAGGCATGAATTATAAGTAATACATGGCTAATTTTTGGATAAGTAGAATGATTAATTAATGGACAGTCAGAAGTAATATTTATTAAATAATAGATGAGTGGTGAAAATTGTTTTAAAATTGATTTCATTCATATAAAGAGATATATATCTGATTATATGGGATGGAGTGTAAGAGAAACTTTGTGTAGAAAGCTTACCCGGGAAGAATTGAAATTTTTGGGAGAAGTTTTGATGTTTGCATAAAGTATGAATTGAAATTTTGATTTTTTCATAAAGCATGAAGCATTGATGTTTTATTTTTATTTTCATAAAGGATGAAGCATTGGTGTTTTATTTTTATTCTCATAAAGCATGAAATAAAGTTTTGATTTTATTAAAGTATCAAATAAAGTTTTGATTTTACTAAAGAAAGTTTTGATTTTATTAAAGTATGAGATGAAGTTTTGGAATTTTATGATAATTTTGCACAAAGCATGAGATGAAATGTTGGCATGTTATGATTTTTGGAGATAAAATATAATGGTGGATATGAAATATGAAAATAAGTTTTGGCATATTAGTATTATTGGAGACAAAAATTAGTGTTTGATGAATGAGATGAAGAAACTTTGAAAAAAGATAAAATAGTTGACATAAAGTTATTTTGGAATTGTCGGCTAAATTATTTTTGGGTGAACTTCTTGGAGAAATTTGGCAAAATTTTAGTATAAATAGATGGATTGGGAAGAAGAATTTTCACACCTTGTTCCATTCTTCTTTTCATGCTATATTGAGTACTTATTTGATATTACAAAATTCTTGTGAGTATTTCTTGAGTGTTACAAAAATTATTTTTGCAAGAGAATACAAGTGTTAGTGCAAGAAACTTTTAGATAAAACTTATCTCTATTTATAGTCTTTGATTAAATAATTTTCAAATCATATTATACCAAATATTTTAGGAGAAGTCTTCTTTACAAAACTTGCAAAGTACAATTATAATACCAAATATTTTAGGAGAAGTCTTCTTTACAAGATTTATGAAAAACTTTACTTTTACTCTTCTTTAAATGTTTTACAATTTATTTCAAAACTTTTAAACAAAGTTATTTCAATATGATTCCTAAATCATATAAAATTATATTTTTTTATAAATTGGTGTTTGGCAAACTTGTGAAAACATGGTCAAAATATATACTTAAATATATTTTTATCTTTGATTATATTATAATATGCAAAATAATTTATAGGTCAACTACTTGTATGAAGTCATAACTTTACGGATTACGCGTTAAGATAAAAAGTACCATCTTTTTGCTTCCACTGGAAGAAATATTATTTGACCTTTACATTATGCTATCATTTCCTCTTGAATAAATTCTTTTGACCGGAAACACTTTATTCAAGTTTGAAACTCTTGAGATTAAATATTATTTTTGACCTTGAACATATGTTGACAATTTGGACATATGTTGACAATTTGATTGTTAAACAATTGTTACTACTCTTTGAGTAACAATAATTCTTAAATTCATTAATTTTTATGTTGTTGATATTTGGCTACTTTTGTTACAGACTTTGAAAGTTCCATCTTAATTATTTCAGTGATCATCAAGTTTTGGATTCAGATTTTATTGTGGGTACCTTAGCCTGAGTGACAAATGCTTATATATATTATATTATTGGTTTATGTGACAGAATTACTAAATTATGATTGTCTTTGACTGTGGGCAAATACGTATGATATTGGTGGCATTTACATGTGTAGTAAAGTCACGTATGCTGGCATATCCAGTAATGATATCCTGATGACGGTTTAAAAACTGGAGAATTTAGACATTCATAACTGATTTATTTTTGTGCTTACATTTTTCTTGCAATTACATTGATAGTATTTCACATGTCTGTATTCTCATTTACACTCAATTTGCTGACTTGTAAGGTTTTGGATAATTTTTCTTGTTTCAGTTATCGTTAGTCATAACACTTCTTACTAAGCTATCTGAGCTCATTCATTCGTCTCATATTCTTTTTTGGTGCAGATAACTGATAGTGGAGTTATTGGGAGGGAATAAACTAGAGGTCTAGATAATACAGTTGTTTAGATATTTCCACTGCATACATCTCTATAATAATAAATTTGTGAAGAATATCATGTATAATATTTATAATACGATATGATGTACTTTATTACAATATTGTGTACTTTATAATAAAGTCATGTGAGTTTCTATGTAAGTTATTCTGTTGTGAATAAATTAACAACTCAAGTCGGGTTGTGAATATCCGGATTTGAAGGTGTCACAATTATCATCAAAACTTATCCCCTTTAATTTATCTTTTCTCTTACATAAAAATGGTTCTCACATTCTCTTCTACATGGAAGCTCTTCATTTTTTTGTTCATCAACAATTTTACAATTTATAGGTCCTTTTAAAGCCAAAACAACTTTCATAGGTTGTTTTCAAGTGAGGTTTACAAAAATGTTTATGGGATTGTTTAATTAAATTCGGTAGAATCATACTTCCATGAGATAACTTCATAAATTTTTGGGCTTTTCAGTTTTGACGCAAGTTTTAAATGTTAAAGTAATCAATAATCTTGTAATATTATTTCACTTTTATGTTGCACCTAATTCATTAAATATGAATTATGTTATATTGACTAAATAATTATTGACAACAAAATTAAATATGGTGTCAAGTGTAATTAGTTGATATTTGAATCTATATTGGTGACTCTGATTATTACAACGAATCACAAGCATACATTTGATTTACTATCATACATTTTGAATTTAATTTAAATCATTTTAATATTATTGATTAAATATAGTGATATCTTTTCCAAATAATTATATTTTTAAGAGTATTATTTAATTGTGCTAGAATTGACTGTTATATATATATATATATATATATATGTTATCTTTTTTTTATTTTATTCTCACTTCTTGGTCTGATAAGTAATAGACTCCAACTAAATTCGAAATCGAATTACGATTAGACCCATAAAGAAGGACTCTCTTTAATACCGTTTTATCTATTCACAAGATTAAATTCAAAACCTTGCATAAATGGATATATTTTCCAAAAGATTTCAAACAAAAAAGATTTGATCGATATATTTTATTAAAAGTAAAAAAGCACATGCTCAAAAGGGGATTACCAAATTTCAAAGAAAAAGGTTAGTAAGTAAACGTTACAGAAAGTGATCCACACGAGCATAACGTGCGCGTAATATAAAGCGTAATTGTAGTCGCCAATATTTATCAAGTAAAAAAAAAATAGTTGTAGTTTTTCTACGTGTTTACTACCTTAGTAGTGTGTCGTAACATTTTGTGTTGCAATTGTTAAATAATAATATTATAATTTAAAAAAAAAATAGTAATTGAATTAGTAGAATATAATATTAATATTATAATTTTAAATAAATAAATAATAATTGAAATAATAAGATATATTTAATAAAATAAAAATAATTTAAATGATTTATATTATTAATTTTTTTAAAAAAAATTATAATTTTTATAAAACGGAAGAAATATCATATTTACCGACCGACCAAATTGCGTTTATTTACCATGTTATCCTTTACTAATCTTCCAATCTTTATTTAAAACGCACAAGGTGAAAACAGAACGTGGTCAATTGACTGCAGGATTGTACACGTCACATACAAGTGTAGATAGACTCTACACTGTCTTGTGTGTACTGATTATTAGTTTTTTGGCAATTTTACTTTTAAAATTTGTATGATTTCATTGATTTTAGTTAATTTGATAATGAATATGGTATACTAAAAAACCATAAATAAAATATTATTCATATTTTTCTTTTGGTCCCCTAAGTCTTATTTTGTTAAAAAAAATTTCCGTGAAATATGATAACTTATTGAGTTTCTTCCCATTCTCTTGATTTGATTTTTGCTACTCCATCCGTCTTATAAAAATTACAATATTTTTTTTTTTGAACATCTTATAAAATTATAATTTCTCTTTTTGAGAAATTTAATAATATAAATTGTTTAAATTACATTTATTTTATCAAATATGACCACCACTTCAATCATTATTGTCTTCTTTAAAATTATAATATCAATACTATACTCCACTACTTCAATCACTATTCTCTTTTTAAAATTATAATATTCATATTTTAATCATTATTCTCATTTTTAAAATTATAACATCTAATATATTTTTTAAATTCTATTAAAAATTAAAATGTTACAATATTTTCGGGACGAAGCGAGTAATTATTTGTGGAGATTCTGCTTTTTCGTAAATTGTATCAAATTATGTTTTTAGTAGGATATTTCAATCAATTTATGAAATGTTCTAAAATATTATAAATTATTTGGGAAGGAAGAAAATAGCAAATAATTTCTTAACAATCAATTGAGCAAATTTGGTGGGATACCATTGAGTCATAATCAAATCTGTATGATTTTCGGCTTATCTCATCATCATGAAAAATTTGCAACGGAAACAAAAAAAAAAAAAAAACAAAATTTTGTAACATTAAAAAAGTGTCTATTAATGGTGGACCCCTCGTGGGCCATGTCTAGCACTCAATGCCAACCGCCTTAATTCTCCTTGGCATAACTTTACAGAATTGGGACCCACTAACTCGCTCTTAATATGGTAAAACAAAAATAACAATGGCGGGGTATTTTGGTAAATAATAGACAGTAAAGGGGGTGAAAAACTTCAAATCCTCTTACGGAGAGTTGTATAATATGCGTATGTATACGTTCATTCATTTGACAGACTGTATAGCAACCAACGCAGCAAAGACTGTACTACCATGCCACAGACAAGGATACATACGTCATTATCATAAAAGCCCATTCCTATATTCGTCTTTTTCAGTCCATTTCACCACTACCACCACCTACACTCTCTCACTCTCTGCAATCATATTCCCTCTCTATCTTCAATGGCAAGTAGAACCCAGTCACACCAGCTCAGCGGCGGTCTCTATGTTTCCGGTCGACCAGAACAGCAAAACAAGGAGCGCCAACCCACAGTATGCTCGCGCGCCGTCCCCTACACCGGCGGCGACGTCAAAAAATCCGGCGAACTGGGCAAAATGTTCGACATCCCCGTCCTCGAACCGGGGTCCAGCTCGGGGTCGGGCCCACCGGTTCTGAAGCCCACGCGCCTCTCTTCCTCGTCTCAGCAGACCAGCGGATCCGTCAGATCCGGCCCACACTCCGGCCCCGTCCCGAACAAAAAGTCTGGGCCGATGGTGGCGCTGCAGCCCACGGGGCTAATCACGTCCGGGCCGCTCGGGGCGAGTGTGGGTCGGAGGTCGGGTCAGCTCGACCCGCATTTGGCGGCCTCCAGCGGCGGCAAGGCCGTTTACGGCCCGGCGGTCACCAGTTTGAGCGAGGAGGAGAGGTTAGGGTTTAAGGTTTCGAAGTTGGCAATGTGGGTATTTTTGATTGTCGTGGTGATGGGGTTGCTTGTGGGGGGGTTCTTGATGGCTGCAGTGAAGAAGGCGGTGGTCCTGGTGGCCGTTGTTGTGATACTGGTGCCGGCCATTCTTTTGATCCTGTGGAATTATGCTTGGAGAAGACGAGGATTATTAGGGTATCTGAGGAGCTACCCTGATGCTGAGCTTCGAGGTGCTATTGATGGACAATACGTCAAGGTTACCGGGGTATAATTCTCTACCATTTTGTTTATTTTTAAGCTTTTGTTTTAAGTAGTCATAATATGCTTGCCATAAATTATTAATTAATATAAGTATGTTTATCACATGTGAAGTTATTGTCTTGTGTATATAGAATGGTGTTGTTGTTGTCACTATAAAAATCTTTAAAATAGTAATAATTATAATAATTTCAGTTCTGATAATAATTAGTTGTACTTTTAAAAAAAATAAAAAAATAAATTGGTATTGTAGTTGGAAGGTTACGTATATATGATTGAGGGCTATTGAATGCTATATTGCTATTAATGGTAATTTATTAGAATTTTTTGGTTGACTACTTTGATTCTGAAGTCCTATAATATATTGTACAATTATTGCTGGGTTTGGTGTAGCATTATAACACGGATGAGGTTTCACATTAGGGAAATTATTGTCTTTTATTTCAATTTATAGAGAATATATTGTTGGTTGTGTTTGGCATAAGGGCTTAAATTAGCTTCTGTGAATGTTAAAGCATAAAATTATTACACATGTAACTGAGTCTTTCCTTAATGCAAAGTGTGTTAAATTCTTTAATCAGAATTTCAATTGGGCAATCATCGTAAATAACATATAGGCAAATGAAGATGTGCTTTTGATTGTTACTGTCATTTTCTTAATGCACTTATCCTTCTTTACAATTTGTAGTTGACTGCCTTAACAATAAGAGAACCGAGAGTTGTGCTAATGGAACATCATATAGGTAGTTGATGTTTTAAGAATTTTGTTCCTTATGTCAATTTTTGTATGTGAATATGACAAAGTTTATAAAAAGAAAATGATACATCCTCTGACCTTTTTGTGGACCATATACCCTTGATTATTTACAGAGTATGCCATTGTGTCCAACAGCAGGAAAAAGTTAAAAGAGATAGCAGGGCCGCAAAAATAATTAATGTACTTTTAGCTCTGGGCATCCGGTGCTTTATCTTTTGCCTATTAATCGATTTTAGTTTTTATATAATGGTGTTTGGAAACATTTATTTACAATGGATTGTATTTTATTGCCCAGATCCTCAACTTCTTTGCAAGATGCACATTTTAGTCATTCTCTAATATTTTGGGAAAAACACGCACCACTCATGGCTTTCTAAAGTTCGTGTCAAGGTTTCAGTAAAAGTTGAAGTTGCGGTTGATCAACCCACTTTCTTCTAATCATTGTTATTAAAGGTGTTCGCCTGGATACTAGGGAGTTGAATGGTCCGAAAAATGCTGAGCGGACTCCTGTCTGAGTGAGATGTATATTGGTTGACTGTCGGGGTGTTAGGCGGCCACCTAATTTTGGAACATAATTATGGGACCCATATAATTCAATGTGATCGAACGACTGCCTAGACGACAAAACATCATAGATTTTGATCATATTTTTATATCCAAATGTCTGAAATCGGGGCGAACAACTTGGCAGTCTGAGAGACATAGCCCTTGGTACTTATTGGCAAATTAACTATTTTCCTTTGATACTAATGAATATAACTTTACCATGCCTGTGCCTTTCTAATTTATTCGTGTTTGAACTCAATGAACTCCTACATCTGCACACAATTTCCTAGAGGATAGAATTTGATTTCAAAATCACTTTTTAGCCTTATATGCAATTGGACTCAAAGTTGTTGAAGTCGTTCACTAGGATACTAGGTGGTCTAATGGTCTATAAAACGGTGAGTGTACTCATGTATAAGTGACATATCATTAGATGACCTAGGGGTGCCTAGGTAGTCGCACAATTTTGGAACATTATTATGGGACCCATGGTAAGGTTTAAAATTTAACTACTGCCAAAGTGCCAAAACATCTAGGTCCTGGCCATCCGCCTAGGTTTTGCTTGGATTTCATAGCCAGATGTCTCAAATTTGGGTGACCAACTTGGCTGTTTGTGAGACGTAGTCCTCAGTGCTGCCTAGGCAAATAACTACTTTGCTATCTATGATATAAGTGAAAGTTAAACATTTGACCTTACGATGTTTGGAGTTCTATCTCTACCTTCTTGTTTATTCGTGTTTGAACTCCTACGACATCTGTAGACATAATTTCCAAGAGGACCACATTTCATTTCAAGACCATTCATTTTGGTCTTATATGTTATTAGAGTCAAAGAAGTTAATTTGCCTAGTCGGTGTCTGATACTAGTTTGCTTCCCACATGCCTGGGTGGTTGATAAGATTTTTAGATGTTTTAAAATCTGATCAAAATCTAGGCAGTTACCTAGGCGATGTGGTGCCTAGGTAGTTGCCAATTATAAGACATCATCATGGATCATATACTCAAAATGTTTTAAATAGGGTTACCATTTAAAGATGTCATTGAAGAACCAGTGATAATCCGACCTACAATTTGCTTAGATGGAACTAACCTAGGCATTTTGGACAACTTAAGTGCCTGTGTGAGCACTTTTAATAAGAACGATTGGCTTTTTTCTGTAACAACTCCAACTCTTGAACCGTATAGATATTTTTTTGTGATAAGTTATTCTTTATGGATACGTATATTTGTACTTCATCATATGACCTTATATTTTATGGAAAAAAGATGAGATACTTATGTCTGCAAGTATGAGTATGTGGTTAGAACTTAGAAATATGTTTATTAGCATATGCATGGACCCTGGAAGGAATAAGCTTAGATCTGATGTAAGTATGAAGGGTGTTGTGCGTTAGATGCATCATCATAAATTATGACAGGGTATTTATGTTTTTCCAAAGATAATTACGTAAGTTATGAGGGGTGAAAATCTAAACTTACCAAAGTCGAGAAAGAGAATTTGAAATCAAGATTTGATGAACGATCCACGAGGATAGATCCTCAGGAAATTGCAGTATTCTAACTACTATAAAAGTCCCAGGAGACCACACATTAAATGATAAGTACAAGCTCCCAAAAGCTGGAAACTCTGTCTTCCTCAGGGCGATATGTTGAACAGCTTGGAACTCGTTCACAGTTTTGGGAACGTGCGAAATGTTTGCCTCTAGCTGCTTTTAAGTGGTTCCAGCCATATTCTCCAGAGGAAATAGTTGGCATGGAATAGAAATCAATCAAATTATGTACAAAGCTAAATTTTGTGTACAATGGCTTTTTAGCTAGAATCTTAACGGGGGAGGGAGGGAGGGAGAAGGGAAGAATCTGTCTTTGTCAGTTGATCAATTTTTGGCATTTCACTTTTATGTTCTCATATTATCTTCAAATAATTCTGATAATGCTTTATTATATCTAAATCCTATGCAGGTTGTCACCTGTGGCAGTGTTCCTCTTGAATCACCTTTCCAGAAGGTACCAAGATGTGTATACATTTCCTCAGAGTTGTTTGAATATAGAGGATGGGGTGGAAAATCGGCAAATCCCAAACACCGTTTCTTCTCTTGGGGTTGCAGAAATTCAGAGGTTAGTTTGTTCTACTGATGAGGGAATACCTAAAAAGGAGCTAGATTTCTTGTTTTTGTTAAAAGAAAAGCCTCCATGTTTATTTTTCGTGGAATATTACAATTACTTTGGAGAAGTTTAACTTTATTTTAACGCTAAAGATGAAGTGTGTTTCTTTTGCTCGACCCCCAATTTTGCAACAATACGTGGATAACTAAGGTAATTCTATGTTCTTCTGCCTCTTGACAGAAATATGTGTCTGATTTCTACATATCAGACTTCCAATCTGGTTTAAGAGCTCTAGTGAAAGCAGGCTATGGAACCAAAGTTGCCCCATTTGTCAAACCAACGACGGTAGTGGATGTAACAAACACAAATAAGGATTTATCTCCGAGCTTTTTGCGCTGGCTTGCTGACCGCAGCCTCTCAAGTGATGACCGTGTAATGCGACTCAAAGAAGGGTAAGCTATAATTATTTCCGTGGTTGGTTTACATATCATTTATTCCCTCTATTACACAAAATGAGTCCCTTTTCAAATTAATAGTCAATTCACGAAATCCTAGAAATTTAAATTGATGTGATTATTTGTAGGAATGGAAACAAATATTTAGATAGTTTATAACACATGATTGTCTGGACTAAAATTAGATGAATTCATGTTAATTTCATAACTTATGATTTTAAGTGGTCTTTAGATAGGGAATGTGCTAACTCATTGTTCCTTATGTGACAGCTATATCAAAGAAGGGAGCACTGTGAGTGTGATGGGGGTTGTCCGACGCCAGGAAAATGTCCTCATGATTATGGCACCGCCAGAGCCCACCCTAATGCGCTGCCAGTGGGCCCGCTGCCTGCTTCCAACATATGTTGAAGGTCTCATTTTGACATGTGATGAACAGCAGGATGCTGATGTGATACCCGTGTAGATATTTGCAGATAAACTCACCTCGAGAGTGATTCTGTCCCAGCAGTATCACTTATCGGCCAGACCAATCTGTTCATTAAGCATATGTAAAATGGTCTATGAGAAGACGAGCCAAAAGACCAAAGATCTCGGTGTAAGTACAAATGGATGAGCTTGTGGGTTCTATATATGCCTAAAGGAGAGCTAGAAAAGCATATCATTTCTTATTAAAAAATGGTTATAGTCGAGTTTATTATGTACAAAGTTGCTGAGTTTGGCCTATGGTTTCCTTTATGCATATAGCAATGCTAGTTTTCTTAAAGTAGACCCGGATTCTAGTTATTAAAGTAGAAAAAAGCAATATATTATTTGGTTATTAGTATATCAAAGCTGATTTGTTTGTCACTTGATTTGATTTTAACCATATACATTTTGTATGGTACTTCTCCTCTTCTTACACAAAAAGGGTACCATTTTTATTATTGAGTACTATTTGCAAATATTTAAGATTTTTGATTCCTTGTGAACCACTTGGATGTTTCATTTGTTGGCAGTGACATGATAATATATATTTGCATTTGGTTAATTTGATGACATTGCTCAATTGTATAGTACTATCAATAAAATATGTAGTCTTATAAAAAATTTTAGTTTTTGAAAAATATGATTTTATTTTATTTTATTTTTGGTGGAAATGTGCAAACTCTATTCTCAGTGGAACTCATTTAGGAAATTGGAATTCGTGTTACAGACTATAGTCTGAACCCCAATTATAATGGGTTTTGATTAGAAAATGAAGGACGAAGATTAAAGTTCAAACCATAACCTATATAGGTTTGAGATTTAAAGAACAGATTTAGTTGCAAGCTTGTTAGGTTTTACACCTGATTCTCCCGTTAATCAAAGATTTTTCGAGATATTTTTCTTTAAGACGTTTTGTTTAATTTTTTTTTTTTTTGATTATGTTCAATATGAATCTTAAGACGTTTTAAAAGCATAACTCTATGTTTTTTTTTTTTTTTTTTTGTATTTATTGAATAATTTAACATATGAATATATTAAGCATACAAAAATATTTTTAAAATATAATATAAAAATATGTTTTTATAGAGTCTTAAAATTAATGGCCAATATTATCAAAAAAAAATATTAGAACAATATAAATTGGACGGGATGAGTAAATATCTATATTTGCATAACCAATTTATTGACTCCCCAATCAGTATTACTTCATCCATCCAAGTTTAAAATGTAATAATTTTTTGAATATTTTTAGTATATATATATATATATATATTAGAACCGGTACTAAACTATCTCCTATGATTTTTTTGTACATGCTTCCATAGGAAATTAGGAATATCATATTTTTGCTTTAGGTGTATTTATAATATTATAAAATTATTTAAAATTATAATATTATAAAAATAATCTATACAATTTTAGTAGAATAGACCTTGGACCTCTTGGGCTGCAAATCCTTGATATCAAAGGTTGTAAACGAGGCTGTCTTTAGCTTTTTCCTTACAACCATAAGATTGTACCGGTCGGTTCAACCAGTTCAAGCGCATTCAGATCACTTTATCGGCACGACATAATAAAAATACCAAAATTACAAAAAATCGGTTAAAATCATTTAAATCAGCCAATTTTTCAAATAACCATTGAACAACTCGAAATTTAAAATACCGGCCGGTTTTGAGAAATGATGAAATTATTATTTTTTTTTTGGGGTAAACCATATATCTGTTGAATTTTATTTTTTAAAAATAATATATTAATATATTGTGTTTTTAAATATAATTAAAATATTTTAAATATATAATATTCTACTTT
>JAUMHB010068030.1:0-13611 GCA_032359685.1 Pittosporum tobira | reverse complement strand
CACCTTCTGCAAAAGTAGCATCAGTGCGATGCTTGTCAGCTTGTGCCTTCATTTTTTGTTGGGCTCCAAAAAGGGTCACTTGAAGTTTTGCATATCTCAAACTTAAGTTGACATCCATCATATCTAGTTGTGCAGGTATGTAGTTTGCAAGAGCTGGGGGTGGCCTACCAAAAACAATCTCAAAAGGAGTGGTGCCGGTAGAAGAGTGCACTGAAGTGTTATAGTGCCACTTTGCTAAGCCTAAGAATTTATGCCACAAATTAGGCTCTTCAGAGACAACATCTAAGGTACTGTTCAATAGCCTTATTGACAATTTCGGTTTGGCCATCGGTTTGTGGGTGGTAAGATGAGCTCATCTTGAGTGTGGTACCTTGCAATTTGAAAAGCTTTGTCCAGAATTTGGAAAGGAAAACTACATCTCAATCACTTACAATTGATTTTGGAATGCCATGTAATTTCCCAACCATGTCCATAAACAAGTGTGCAACTTTTAAAGCAGTGTAATCAGCAGGCAAGGCTCCAAAATGAGCAATTTTAGACAATATATCGACAACCACAAAGATAGTAGTGTAATTCTGTGATTGGGGTAGGAGTAATAAAATCCATAGAAACTTCTTCCCATACCCCTTTGGGAATTTCTAAGGGTTGAAGTAATCCATATGGATGAGTGTTGCGAGGTTTGACTTGTTGACAAGTCAAGCAAGATTTTATGAAATTTTTCACGTCTTTTTTCATACCCCACCAAAAGAAATTTGCAGTAATGCGAAGGAAGGTTCTTTGTATACAGTTGCTCAGAGAATTGAGCAAGAATAGCTCACATAGCGTCTGGATCCGCCATGGGAGACTCAATGAAAGCACCAATTTGTACTGAATTTTGAGTCTCAGTACTGACTCCGGAAAACTATGAGGGAAGGTAGAGAGAATTTAAGGAGAAAATAGGATAAGTTTTTATTTCATCATGCCCAAAATGGTTACAGAGTAGCAGTTTTCATGGAGGACAAGAACAAATCTCAGCTGTCCAAGAACATTCTCTCATATAACATCTGGGCCATTGGATGAAAGAAAATAACAGATAACTAAATAATTATTTGTTCCTCTTTTTGCTCTTCTTTTCCGTTATGTAATCGTTTAGCCAGCTGGACTCTCTAGGGATCCTTCTAGACCTTCTCAATTCATCCAACATCTGCAAGCTTTCCAACTCATCCCCAGCCTTTGGATCATTCTCCAGCTCTTTTGTGATCACAGCAACATTCTCCCCTTTTTTCGTGTCTGCAGCAGCAGTGCACGTTCCTTTGGCCACCTTATTATTCTCTGGTTGCTCTTTATTTACTAAACTGCCCTCATATGGCCCATTATGCGTATCAATTTAGCTGTGGAATACAAACTCGTAGATCTAAAGAAATAAGTTTTCTACTTCTTACTTGGTCTGTCTAGTCTATCAAGAAAGCAAAGGCACACGAATGCTCATATTTATGTTTGTATTCGTTAATGATTAGTTGACAGAATGGAATTGGGACCTTGTCTGGTAGGATAATCCTAAAGGAAGTTGGGATTAGTTTTTATTAATTATCAAAAATGGCAACACCAAAATGTCGAATCCATGCTGCCAAACATATTGATATTTTAAATTTATATGGACTATTAAAACAGGCTGATGTACTAATTGATCTTAAATGCTTGTAAGCTTATACTCATTTTGACATGAGGCTTGTGTCAAAGTAGGTGATGGCTCCAAAACTGCCCAATACCGGCCTCTTTGTGGGATTGAACAGTGGCCTTGTTGTGAACAGGAAAGAATTAGCCCCACGCCCATCTGACAGGAAAGGCGTAAGTGGAGTTACTAGTTTTAAATTCTTTGTAGTACACTTGCTTGCTGTTTTCCCTCATTGGGTTGTACTATAATAGTCTAGCTTCTTGTCATATAACTTTTTTGGGTATTGTTGTTGCATTTATGTGAAATTTTACTGTTACTAAATTGAAGTGGTTTCCAAGTTTTTGATGTGGCCCATTTGTCTGCTATGTTTCAGAAAACTAGCAAAAGAACCCACTTTGTGAAGAATGTGATCAGAGAGGTTGCTGGTTTGCACCGTTCGAGAAAAGGATTACTGAGCTTCTTAAGGTTGGAAAGGACAAGCGTGCTCTGAAAGTAGCAAAGAGAAAGTTGGGCACCCACAAGAGGGCAAAGAAGAAGAGAGAGGAGGTGTCTAATGTTCTCCGCAAGATGAGGTAGTTTTCTTGGATGACTAACTACGCCCTTCATTCCAAAAAAAGGTTTTGGAAATCCTAATCAAACCTTAAAATCCTAAATTTCGAACTAACATCACTTTCTCATATTTTAATAAATACAAATTTGAGTGTTGTATACTATTTAAGGGTTTTACTCGTTAAAATATTTGTTTTTTTTCAATCACATAAGGAATGTCATATTCACATCAATTTTAAATTTCAGGATTTGGAAACCCTGAAAATTCGAAAAAATCTCCTTTTTTTTTTGAGGAAGAGAGAAAAGAGAGAGCGAGCGTGTGTGTGTGTGTTGGGTGGGGGGGGGGGGGGGGGGGGGGGTTTGTGCTTGGGGTGGTGGGGGGGGGTTGTTTGTGCGCGGTAGGAGTATTTACTTGCCTGGTTTTTAAACTTTGGAGTACGGGCTCACGTTATTGTTCCTTTGTGGAGAAGCACAAAGCTTTAATATTGAGAATGCTTGTAAGCTAAAGAGATGATTCGTGTTCTTACGATTTCTGTTTGTGTGAAAACCAATGCAGGTCTGCTGGAGGTGGGGAGAAGAAGTGAAGCATGTTTTACCCTAATGACTGAAGACCTGAAATTTTATGAAGAGATTTATTAGGTTATATTAGCTCGAAACTCTTCTTGGAAACTTCTTGTTTAGGGAAACAATTGAAACAGCCATGTCCTCTCTGGGTGGGCAAAAATGCAATATTAGACCAGAGTTAATTCTAACCTTATTATTCTATGGTTGTCCCAATTTTATATTGGATATCTTGTTTTCGTTCTTCTGTTCTCCCATCTTTCTTCAAAACCTGTTAGAATGTTGTCGCTAGGGTTGTTAAACGAGTCAAATATATCAAATTCGAATTTGACTTGTTTAGTTAAACGAGCTTTTTTTCGAGTCTCGAGCTTGGCTTGTTTAATTTAAACAAGTTTCTTATAAAATTTTTAACGAACAGAGATCGAATTTTTTCATAAATCCTAAATAATATAAAAATATTTAATATTATCAAGAGAACTTGATTTCATCCTGTTAGACCAAACGAAATTTTTTTAACGAGCTTGAACCAAGTTTTAACCGAAACGAGCTCAAACCTTAAGAGGGCTCGTTTAGCATCCCTGTCACAATTGGTTTTATACACACACACACACACCCCTGTTATCTCATAATTTTTGCTATACATGTTGATTGTTGTGTAATACGGAATTTAAGATATATGAATAATATATTAAAATATTATATTTTTATAATACTTCAATAATATACAAAAAAGAAATTTTTTGAATAAGAATAAAACCAAGGGAGTGTTCTGTCAGAGAATCTAAACATGATTGAATATAACGCACAGTTTGCTTGAATGCTCTAAATTTATTTCCAACCACCCTTGTACAATTTGCTCCTTCCGCAAAATGTCCAGAAGTTGCTAAGGGGTGCAAAAAGTAAATACTACAAAATCATCACCCGGAGATGGCTTACCACCATATACTTTTGCATTATGGGTAAGATACAAAATCATCTCTATCAGTACAACTGAAAGGAAAATCCATATTTGGCTTACCAGAGCGAGAATATCAGTGTTCAAGTCTTGAACTTTTGCGTAAATTTCTCTACTCCTTCCCTGCAATCTCCTGCAACACGCTTTGCCCCTTCCTTAACTGTCAAAGCAAACTCGCTTGAACTCTGCTGAAACTCTTTTAAAGAGCCACCGGCACCATCTTTCAAGTCCCCTGCCCTGCTGCTCGCTTTCAAAGCCCACTCCTTTAGTACAGATATTAAGAGTAGTACCTTCTGGACGATCTTGTCAATTATGTCTCGGGATTTCCCTCTTAAATCAACTGCCATTGCCTTGAGCTTGACTACCAAGTTTTCAGCCCTGCTGACCGTTCCTTCAACGGATAACTCACTTCCAGCATTGGCCCAAGTAACCCCAGCAGCATTTGCCTCGTCATTCAAGTCGTCGTTGACAACGACTTTGATGCCATGCCTGTCCCAACGGTCCCTAGCCTCCTCCAGCATTTTTGCTTGCTCTCTTGCTCTTTTCGCCTCATCCTCCGCCCAAGACCTGCACAACAGATTAAATTTCATTTTACGTATATAGAGAAATGGATTATGTGTGTGTACACGCGCACGCGTTCTTTGTTTCTTGCATTAGTTTTGGATTCATTTTTCGCCTACCCCAACTAGTTTGTGATAAAAGGAATAGTTAATTTTCTTGTCCAAAGAAATAGAAATGGAAAATGTATTTTCTATTTAAAGACCATACTCAAACCAGAAGATCCCTCTTTAAATAACAAAATTAATCACCCGTGCCTGAAGGGAAAAAATTATAAAGAAGAATGAAAAAGGTCCTTACCTGGCCATAGACAATGCCTTTCGCTCAACCTCCAGTTCATATTGTAGCCGTGCAATCTCCCGGTTCTCAGTTTCAGCATCTTTCCGCAGCTTAATAAGCCTTTCTTTTTCATAAGATATTTCCACTTTGTTACTCATAAGGCCCTGCAACTGTTCCTCCAGCTCACGCCGTACCCTTGAAAGAATTTCCATTTCTGAATCAACCGCAGCACGTTCCTTCATCAAGGCAATGCTCTCTTCCTCTCGCTCAGATCTCAACCTTTCCATTTCTATCCTTGCTTCCTCGGCCAATTTCTCCACGACATTAATTTTCTCTCTTTCCAATAAAAGCTGTTTTTCAAAACTTGCATTTACATCCTTCTCCACTTGATCCACTAGAGCACTGTGTGCAGCAACAGCTTTTTCTGCCATAGACTCTGCTTCGATTCGTGCAAGTTCCTCACTTACTATGTCTGATGCCTCACCAATTGCAAGAGCAATTGCGGCTTGGGCTTTTGTAACTGGCTTATCGGGCTGAAATAGTCTTGTATAACCTGTCATAGAGATGAGAATAGCATGTATAAACATGTACAAGTGAAATTTAATGAGGACGCAGTAATAGGGGAATACAACTAACCAAATGCAAGGGCCACTATTCCTTGTTCTCCTGCCGACAGATCAGCAACAAGCGCGGGGCATGCATCCGGGTCGATCTTATCTACGTCTATAAAACCAGAAATTTGTTGCAAGATCTGTTCACGCGCGGATTAAATATTAAACTCCAAGTTTGCCACTTAATTTTTATGACAAATAAATAAAACTGAATCTATTTTAATTTGTGCACCTTCTTGTCAGCTACTGGAAGCTGTCTTTTCTCAAGAGACATCTTCCAACTCACAAGGTCCTGACGTGATAAAGGGCTGCAAAAAAAGAAGTTAATAACTATAAATAAGAGGGCGAAAGAGAGAGAACACTATTTCAGTACTGTCTCCAAAAGAATGGCTTAAAGTTCCTAAAAAGAGGAATGGCTTCAGAAGAATGGGTGAAAGTACATAAATTAGATACAACATGCAACCAAAAACTATGTTTCCCTCTAGGTGGAGTAAGAAAGAGAAGATCCACTCATCCTTTGCATCAACATGATAAGGGGGTCCATATAAGAATCACATATAAGGGTATAATTGAAAACAAATTTATACACTCAGTTTGCTCTTAATATGAGTGAGAGTTGTACTTATGTTTTTCAGGGATGGAAGGAGTATTCTAAAGACCAGTGAATGATATTCCCTCCGTTCCAAAATTAGAGATGCCTTGAGAAAACGACGGTTTTATTAAATAACTTTTCGGTTACAATTTGACATACAGTAGAAGAAAATTACAGAAGGAACGTTGACACTAAAGTAAACTATATTTCAACAGAAGTACAATCGAACAATGTTGCATTATTAACCTTTCAGGACAGAAGCAGAGGGAACTGTCATCTACTTCAGAAGAAGAGTGCATATCACGTCTTGAGAGCTTGCTGGAGATAAGTCCAGCTTCTGCCAAGCCTGAAAGATCCAATTCATTTAGAAACTAGCTTTCAACGAAATAACCTTTAAACAACAGAAGATCTTATTAATATCATCACCTTGAATGGATGGAAAGTCCGGGTCTTCAGGCGTGACATCATCAAATGCAAGCTCGGTGACATTTTCAATACACATTGCAGGGTAAACTTTTGAAACAGTGTTCCTACAAGGAATCGGAAACACTTAGATCTCAATGTATTGAAGTGCAGACACACTCTGGATAAAAGACTTGATACCTTGAAAGAGCACTGCTGGCCGAAACCAACCAGCGGGCATATTCACGTCGAGAACATAAATCACCAGGTTGAACATCAGCTTCAATAACCTGTAAAGTTTATTCTTGCAGATTATAACCAAAGCCGTAAGCAATGACAAGTTTTTAATTTATTCATCTCTAGCTTGATGTCAGATGTTATGAGCTCTTTCATTTGGAAAGATATAGTGTACAGCAGCTTAACTACAGTATTTGATTGATTTATTTATTTTTGATAAGTAATTGATTTAATTCACAAAAACCAATAGTTACCTTCAGAACTTGCAAAGCTGCTAGTGCCTGCCCCTGAACTTGATCAACAATTGCAGGGACTAAAACCTTACCAGGAAAGGCGTGAAGGGCTGGGAAAACTGCAGACGGAGCAGGGATACCAGCAGAAGAGGATAATAAATTCTCAGGATTCTTTGAGTCAAAAATTGATCTGCTGCTCCAGTTGGTATGGTTATAACCATTCTCATTCTGTTCGTTTGCAAATGGAAGAGCTAATGGTGACACCAGAGTTGTTCCAGATGGTCCACCTCCTCCATTTTGATTATTTTCTAACGATATTTTAGTTTCCTCAGCTGAGACGTCCACAATTTTGCTTACACTGACATCTTTCTCCATATCTTCTTTTTGTGAAACCTGGGCATCTAAAACAGTATCTGACTGCGAATTGATCGAGATTTTCAGAGTTAAAGGCTCACTAGGAGTATCGGAAATGGAATTAGAAGACGAATCTAATGAGGAATTGGAATATTCTGTTTCAATTGATCCAGGCGATACCTCCAGGTCATCAGTGTTTAAAATTCTGGTAGCAGCATCGTCGTTGGTCTCAACCAAAGAGTTGGTAATTTGTTCGTTAATGGAGACCTCTTTCAATTCAGTACTCAACTCTAACGTTTCTTCATCATGAACCCCCTTTAATTCCTCAAAGCGTGAGGAAACAAAAGGTTTAACAGGACCCTCAGATTCAGGCAGTTCAGATGTACCACTGGGAGCAACTGGAATGTCATCAGAAGCCCATTCATTTCGCAAATTTTGTTGAACGGAAGAATCGTTAACAACTTCACCAACATTGGAGGAGGACCCCACGGTGGTGTCATGATTGAGTCTAGTTTCAAATGTATCCTCATCAATTTCTTTAGAAGAAGAAGAATCCTGATCAATACCTGTCTTGCTTTCAAGACTATCTGTGTCTAGGAAGACATTCTTGCCCTCCTTTGAGTCCTTTTCAACAGTATCATTCATTTCAGCAGAGTCCAACGACACTTCTTGATGTGTTGTCAAGGGTACCATATCTTGTTTTGGTTCTGTATATACCAATAAATATTCATGTGAAGAATTACAACAAAGGAAAAGATCACCATAACCAAATCAATTTGAGGAGATAATAATTAAAGCAACAACTTCTTACATTTCATGATTTAAACGTGAGAAACTTGATTGAGTGCCATACAGAAAAGACTACTTACTGGAACTTCTATTGCTTATAGACAATGCTGCAAAGGTAAGTCCAGCAAAAAGAATAACTCCAGCCATTCCTACTCCCACAATCCCTGAAAATGAAAAACTTTTGGGTGTAATTAGTCGACAAGGGTACTGACCTAGACCAAAAGCATCACTCATGAATAACGATTATCAAAACATCCCGAATCCAACAGTGACAAAAGAAAAAGGAGAAAATGACTGGATCTGCCTCAATTATAGTCCACCCATCAATTATGAACTCAGTATCAACAGCGAGCCCTAAATAATCTTTGTTTGTCAAGATGAAAATTTAACTTGTTATCAAATGGATTGTGCCAATATCATTTCACATGAAATTCTAGCATACTAGGCTCTGTTAACGGAGTGGTATGGTGGCCTATTAGCATTTTATTTTGAAAATTTGCTGTTAAAAGTGATTACGGATTGGATTTATAGCAGCAGAGTTATTAGGTGTACCAGCACTTTCAAAGGAGATTCTACATTTTATTTCTCAACAGCTTGCATTCGTGCTAAAACTGGAGAAATTAACATAATAGACACCAAATCTTTGTAGAATTCTTTAACTTATTTACTAAAGACGGGTTGAATTTCCAATTTATACAACTTTCTATAACTCTCCTGATATAAGAGCTCCCGAAAAATCTTATACATAATGCTTCTTTAAAAGTCACAGCTCTGACAAACATACAATACATGAAGCACCAACAGATAAATCAATCCTTTAGCAAAAATTAAGAATAAACAATCAACTAGATTTGCGTATAACAACTTCTGTTCTACCATCCATAATTCTCAGGAAACTGTAATCCCAAAAACTAAAACCAATAAATTACTCCCTTTGTCCCACAAAAAGAGTCTCATTTCTCAAAAAAAAAAATTCCACAAATCTCACAAAAAGAGCTCCAATTTTCATGGATGGTAGTATACAATGTCATAATGTCCTCAAGTTCACTATCTTAATTTCACAATCATGCCCACACGGCTAGTATTCAGGGATAAGTATGGAATCAAATTATATCCATAATAACTTCATAAGTTTCAAATGGGTACTCTGTTGGTGGAACAGAATCTTTCTTACCTCCATTCCACTTCTTGCCTCGGGACTCATCTGATTGTTCGCCTCCATTAGCACCAGACCAACCGGAAAAATCATCAACAGAGGATTTCGAATTTGAATTTGAATTTGAATTCGATTTCATCCACGTAGCATTTCCATTTCCATCTCCTTGACTATTTTTGGCAACCGAAAACATACGAAACCGATTTGGTTCCACCATATGAACTTTCATCCGCACAAATGCTGCTGCAGTTGACTTGCGACAATTGAAGGACAATCGGAGCTGAAGAGAGCTCGGAGACCATGTTGCATTCAGAGAAGTCATACTATTGGTCAGTTTAGGGTTTCTAAAGAGTTCAAATTTTCGCAAGAGGCTAAATTTTGGTTCTAAGGTTTTGGAATGAAGGCTACAAGGATAACGATATCTCGCGGGCAAATGATTGTAGAGTTGATTTTTAGGGTTTTGTTGTGTATTCAGGAGGAGGAGGAAGACTCTCTCTGTGCTCTGTCAAATAAAATGTCGATACTTTTATCTTATATTATATCTACAAAATAGGTCACGACTGAATCAGGAAATTCACGACCTAACAAATTTCTAAAATTTGAAAACTAAATTGATACTCTTTATTTTCTTTAAATACATCCCAAAACTGGAAAGAATTTTTATTTTAGTACACTAAAAAATTATAAGGTCTATAATTTACTACTTTATTATAAATATAATAATATTTCATATGATCAAAATAGTATTTTTTTTTTTTTTTAAATCTATTCGTAAGAGATAATATTATTTCTAAAAGTTATATTTTAAAAATATTTATAATTTTAGAATAGGAAAATTATAGTTTATTAAGTTTAAAAGACATGTAACCTTTAGCAATTTATAATGGCATTAACAGGTCCTTAAGTAAAATCAAAGTAGTTATTACTAATTTTGGATTTGAATATAAGTCAAATTCACTTTGAAAAATTAAAACAAATTTTATATCTTGAACAGACAGTAATTTATATTATTTATAAAAAGTGAGGTAATAAAGAAAGAAATCCATACGTTTAGTTGATTGGATCCCATTGCATAAATAGTTTTATAATTAATGGAGCATTAATTACACAAGATTTTCGGCAGGAATTGTTAGCATATAATCTAATTTGAATTAATTGAAAAAAAAAAAAAAAGTGATTCTTGAACTGGTATTTTCTACTGTAGTATGTTTTAGGCTGCGTACAACAGTACAACCAACCGTACAATACTGAAACATTGACATTATTACCATCTGCAAAGGCACGCCAAAAGATCAAGCACTTTTCCTTTGAAAAAAATAATTTTTTAATTATTATACTCATATTTAATTTTTATATTAGTTATTAAAAAATCAAATAAAATTATTACTATATTTTCACATATTTTTATTTTACTCATTTTATTGAAAAAATTTATAATTTTGTTGAACAATTAATAGAACTAATGAAATTAGGTTATGTGTCATAAAATTAATTTTTATTCTTATTTAAAAGTTATGTGTCATCCTACTAAGCTGCTTTGTAAGGCCTCATATGCTTACGTGAAATTGAAGAATAAAAATAAGATACAATTTATATTTTGATAAAAAGAAAATTATTTTTAAAAAATTGAAAAATAAAATAATGAGCTAAAAAAAAATATTTATTGATATGAAGAACTAATGATTAAAATGAGTATTATATATATATATATATATTGAAAAATATATGTATATACTATATAAAATATTTATCAAATAATAAATAAATATTACATACTATAATTTAAATTTAAAAAAAAAAAAACATGCGAAAAACCCGAAACTGAGAACCCAAACCAGACCAGACAACCCTCACCCTTTGTCATTGTTTTCGTCCGGTTATAATATTGAAAGTTATTACCTTTGTTCGAATTTTCAATCCACAAACACCAAATAAAACTCAATCAAATGAAATATGCCACCTTTATGCATGTTCAAATTGTTTATTCTTTGTCAATTGAATTTTCAGAGGTAGATATGGCAGAGACTGGTGATGATAGAGAGCGGTGGCGGTGGTCTTATTGTAGTTGCCTGATTTGATGCGGTTATAGATAACATTTAGTAGAAGTTCAGAGATAGACTGGTGGTGACAGAGACGGTGATAAGAGAGCAGGGAGAATGGAGTGGTGGTGGCGTCGAAGGGAGAGGGTTATTTGATTCAAATGTTTATTTACTTTTCTAAACTGAAGGATATGCAAGACATGAGATTGCTATGATAGCTTATTTTCTGATGCAGCGGCGACGACCAAGATCTGGGTTCTTTAGTTATGGGTTCTTCATATTTTTTAATTTTTTAAATTTAAATTATAATGTTTAATATTTATTTCTTATTTGATACATATTTTATATAGTATACACATAATTTTTTCAAATATATATATATATAATAAATACTCATTTTAATCATTAGTTCTTCATATCAATAAATAAAATAATTTTTTTGATTTTTGTTTTTACTCATTATTTTTTTCTTTTTTTTTTAAATATTTTTTTTTATCAAAATATAAATTGTAACTTATTTTTACCCATCAATTCCACATAAGTATAAGATGTCTTACAAAGCGATGACACATAATTTTTAAATAAAAATGAAAACTAATTTTATGACACATAAGTCTAATTATGTTAGTTCTATTAAATTTTTTTTAACAGAATTATAAATTTTTACAGTAAAACTACTAAAATAAAAATATGTAAAAATATAGTGATAACTTTATTTGATTTTTCAGTGCAATAATGCAATGACTAAAAAGTCATTTTTCCCTTTTTCCTTTTCAACGTGCGTAAGTTGTCGCAAGACCTTTATACAGAATTGCAAAATGCCCTCTTTTTTTCCCTTCTATTTTCTTTTTTATAAAAAAATAAGTAACACAGAAAAATTACAATAATGCCTAGAGAGAATAAAACTGGTTATAGAGATAGTCTCGGATCTTATAATATTCCTCCGATAAGGGGCCTTCAATTATGATTTGGGGAATAGCACCTCCACCCTACACAAAAAAATCTTCCCAGTGAATAAAAACAAATGGTCACAGGACTAGCAGTCAGCCCAAAGCTATCAAAGTTTCATGTCTACTAATAATATCAACTCAGAACACATTTTTTTTCATCAATTGAGATTTTATTTTTACAAGTAAAATAAATAAAATAAAATAAAAACCAAAACATTTTTAATCTGCAGTTCGGATAAATGTTTTCTAACCTTCTGATTTGGATCTACAATTTTGCGCAGTGTCACGTACTCCCCGCATCTCATGGCCCCGACGCCAGCAAATTCCACCTAAAAATAACTTATTAAATGTCAGGCATTCATCAAGCATTATGAAAATCTCACTAGTTTGTTTCCACTTTCCAGGCCAAACAGTGGGACAATGGAAAGACGACGACTAGATTTTTTATAGATTTTTTTTGTTAAGTACTAATTGGCACATTGAAGGTACTCTTAAGTCTTAATGACAAAAGATCATAATATAAATTTTGGGGCTAGGGACACAGCCCTGTGGGCTGTCTCAAATGTACACACACACAGAGACAAAAAAAAAAAATTAATAATAAATAAATAAAAATAAGCTTTTCAAGGATGGAAAACTATGGTACAAGAGAATTTCAAGCATAGAAAACTAATTGTATATCACACAAGCTTTTCAAGGATAGAAAAGTAGTATATTACAAGTGAAGTGAAGAGTACCTGGATACCCTTGCTTTCAAGGAACTGCTTGAAATCTGGCAGTTTTATATCGCCCACAAGTACTGATTTATGTGGAGGTGCAGGGATCGAAAGAGGAAGCAAAGATAACATTCCATTCTCTGTCTTGCCTACTTCAGCATCAATCCAGGCTACTTCATAATCTCCTAGCTGTAATTACAACAGAAAGAGACTTAGAGGGAGAGGGACGCAAGTTGTGGTTTTTTTGGTTTTGGGTGGGGGGTGGGGGGGAGATTTTCCTATAGGACCAGTCGCTGTGGGTCCCACCATCAAAATAAATAGATAAATAAAAAAGTATTTACTTTTACACATATCAATATAGTTTAAAATAGGAAAGATGGATCTAAACGAAGGTAATGGAATTACCTTCTTAAAAAGGACATTACTCATAAGCTTCTCAGAAAGTTGCACCTGTGTATCAGACCAACAAACAAAACTGAATCTTTGGATTTAAAATAAATGCTGCCCACACATGACTTACAGTTTCCAGTAATAATACCTTATAAGCACACAGATCTGAAGTAACATCAATTGTTTCATCAATTTGAGGAGCATATACATGGGGACAAACATGTTTCAAACAGTGCTGCTTCAAATGCTCCGTGGCCTCTGCCGATCCATGCACCAAGACCTATAAAGCAGAAAATGAAGAAATAAACATTGCTTCTGACCGAAAACTCTGTTCAGCAATTATAAAACATCCATTGCATTTATTGAAAAGCACAAAATGAGATCCATACAAGCTTTAACGGAGCAACATGGGCAAGAATTGATTTAATTGAGCGGCCATCAGAACGCCCTTCAAAATCCATGTAAACTAAAGAACATTTGACTGGGACCTGAAATTGAAAACCAATTTGCCACACCACTGAACAACTTTTGAAAATAAAAATAAATTAAGTTGAACATCTTGAAAATTACATTAAAAGAGGAGGGG